>CM035414.1:137855974-137860974 GCA_020310875.1 Ceratopteris richardii
AGAGCTCAGGGAGTAGCATAAATGACTACATACTTAAGGTCAAGGAGTTATCAGATGCATTGGGATCCATTGGAAGCCACGTAGATGATGACGATCTTGTGGCTTATACTCTCAATGGTTTGAGAGATGATGAGAAGTGGAAACCCTTTACCACTTCAGTTTATGTAAGGGATAATCTTCCCGATTTTGAGCAATTGGTTGCTCTCATGGTCACCGAAGAAATGAACATAGGTGGAAGTTCAACTAAAAGCAAAGATGCACAAGTTTTCTATGCAGGTAATCAAAGGGGCAAAGGAAGACAAGGACAAGGAAAGGGCAAAGGAAGGTTTGGAGGAAGGCAAGGCCACTCAAGAAATCAAGGACATGACCAAGGCACCTCATCACAAAGAGGGAGAGGAAGATCAAGAGGAAGAGGAGGACGACATCAACAAAACAGGAATCGAGATGGCGAAGGATGTTACATATGTGGCAAGTTTGGCCACTATGCTAGAGATTGCTACCAAGGAGGAAACCAAAGGAACTATAATCAAGGTTCTTCATACAAAGGCCAAGGTAATTATGCTTCTACAAGTTCAGAAAATGACAATCTCTTGATGATGCACATGAATGGGAATTCAAGCAAAGTAGATAACACTTGGTATATTGATAGTGGATGTAGCAACCATATGAGTTGCAATGCTTCTTGGTTTACTAATCTACATGTTCCCAAAGGTAAAGGACATGTAGAAACAGGTGATGATACAGCCCATGAGATCTCCCATGTTGGAGATGTAGCTTTGGATGACAAGGAGGAAGGAAGATGTCTCAAGGATGTCTTGCATGTACCTACCATCACAAAGAACTTGGTGTCCGTTGGGCAAATGGTTGAAAGAGGCTATCAAGTAAGGTTCAACAAAGGTGGATGCTTTGTGGAGAACCCTAAGCAAGGTTACAAGGTCATAGCAAGAGGAAAGAAGCAAGGGAGACTCTTCACTTTAGAGGTAAATTCTCATTCTACTCAACATGTCTACTTCACATATGGAAACAAGAGGATTTCGGAGTTGGACTTGTGGCACAAGAGGATAGGTCACATCAACATACAAAGAATGAAGGAAATGCAATTCAAGAG
The DNA here is from genome assembly GCA_020310875.1 of Ceratopteris richardii. Lineage (NCBI taxonomy): Eukaryota > Viridiplantae > Streptophyta > Polypodiopsida > Polypodiales > Pteridaceae > Ceratopteris > Ceratopteris richardii. The sequence continues at coordinate 137,857,083 of CM035414.1, forward strand.
GCTGGTTGAAGGTCTTCCCAACTTCCAAGGACAAGGTATGAAGCATTTATGTGAATCTTGTCAACTAGGGACGCAAGCGAGACTTCCATTCAAGAAGAGTGGCTACATAAGCCAACATCCATTGGAGTTGATACATACAGATGTGTGGGGGCCAACAAAAGAGCAATCCATTGGAGGTAACAAGTACTTTGTCACTTTTATAGATGATTGCACAAGGATGGTTTGGGTTTATTTCATCAAAAACAAATAAGATGTGTTTACATGTTTCAAAGCATTCAAGGCAATGGTAGAGAAGGAAACAGGTACGTATATCAAGAAGCTAAGGTCCGATGGAGGGGGAGAATATTTCTCAAATGAGTTTTCTGATTTTTTAATGGATCAAGGCATCAAGAGGCAAGTCACATGCAGGTACACACCCCAACAAAATGGAGTAGCAGAGAGAAACAATAGATACATTGCCGAGATCGCTAGAGCAATGCTTAATGAGATGAATGTACCTAACATGTTTTGGAGTGATGCAGCAAATACCACCGTGTATCTAATGAATAGGGCTCCTACCTCAGGGATCCATGGCTTGACACCATATCAAGCCTATTATGGTAAGAAACCTGATCTTTCCCACTTGAAGATATTTGGATGTACTTCTTATGTACATGTGCCAAGTGAATTGAGGCACAAGCTACAACCAAAGGCAGAAAAGTGTGTGTTTCTAGGATATTCAAATGATCATAAAGGTTACAGGTGCTTCAACCCAAACACAAAGGACTTGAGGATATTAAGGGATGTAGCATTTGATGAGCTACTCCCTTGGTATAAGAAGTATGATTGTATGCAGGACTATGAAGAAGAAAAGCATGGACATGATGAAGAACAAATCGACCTAGAGCTAAGCGGCCCAAGGTGTTCCATCAATGAAGATAGTTCAAGCATGAACTCACCATGGAGGGGGAGATCTTCATCAAGCTATGAAGCACAATCAATCAACAAAGGCAAAGCAACATTGGTGGAGTTGGATGAAGAAGGTAATGAAGTTGAAGATGATGAAGGACACATGATGGAGAAAGAAGCCACGTCAAAGAAAGAGATCAAGTTCCCAAGGCAAAGGAGGTTTATTCCTCCAAAAGGTCAAGAAAGGAAGTCTTCTAGAGTTAAGTATCCAACTGAAAGGTTTACTTATGATTCATACATGGCAACACATTATGCATATATGAACAAAGTAGTAGAAGATCATGAGCCCGATTGCTATGAAGATGCAAGCAGGTACACCGAATGGAAAGAGGCAATGCAAGAAGAGATCGACGCACTTGAGGAAAATCAAACATGGACTCTAGTGCCCAAGAAGGAGAACATGAAGGTAATAGGTAATAAGTGGGTGTATAAAGTAAAGAGGAATTCAGATGGATCTATTTCTAAGTTCAAAGCAAGATTGGTGGCCAAGGGTTTTGCACAAACCTATGGAGTGGACTTTGAAGAGACATTCAGCCCCGTGGCAAAGATGAGCACCATTAGGACACTCATTGCAATGGCTGCTAGCAAAGGATGGAAGCTCTTCCAATTGGATATCAAGAATGCCTTTCTCAATGGAGACTTGGAAGAAGAGGTATACATGGAGCAACCACTAGGTTTTGTTCATAAAGAGTTTCCACATCATGTTTGTAGGTTGAAGAAGGCACTTTATGGCCTAAAGCAAGCTCCAAGGGCTTGGAACCAAAGATTGGTGGACTATTTGATCAAATGTGGTTACAATCAATGCAAGGCGGATCCATCTCTCTTCATCAAACAAAGAGGAGAACTTGTGGTCTACATGTGTGTGTATGTACATGATCTTATCATTACAGGTAATGATACAAAGGGCATTGAGGAGATCAAGGCAAAGCTTGGAAAGGAGTTTAGGATCTCTGATCTTGGAGATCTTAGGTATTTTCTTGGCATTGAAGTTGTATACAAAGAAGAAGGTATTATGCTCATACAAAGGAAGTATATTCTAGACCTACTTGAGAGGTTTGGGATGCTACATTGCAAGCCTATTTCAAATCCCATGGAAGTTAATGTAAAGCTAAGCTCCATTGATGGAGAGCCATTAGAGGATGTAACTTTGTATCGATCTATTGTAGGCTCTTTCAATTATGCCACAATAACCAGGCCCGACATAGCATATGGAGTTGGAGTGTTATCACAATTTATGCATAGTACAAGGACTACACACTTGCAAGCTGCAAGAAGAATGTTGCGATATCTCAAAGCCACTATAAATGAAGGATTGTTCTACTCATTTGATGATGATATTCAGGTCAAATCTTATTCCGATGCCGATTGGGCCGGTTCGAAGGAAGATAGAAGGAGTACAAGTGGTTACCTAGTCATGCTAGGTAGCAAGATCATCTCATGGATTTCAAAGAAGCAACCCACGGTGGCATTATCTTCCACCGAGGCTGAGTATAGAGCTTTGGCTCAAGTCACATGTGAGCTAATGTGGATTAAGAAGTTATTTATGGAGCTTAATTTGCAGGTTGACACATATCCAATTTTTTGTGACAACATGAGTAGCATTCATCTAGCATCGAACTTTGTCTATCATGCTAGAACCAAGCATATTGAAGTGCACTATCACTTCATAAGGGAAAAGGTGATATCCAAGGAAGTTTCAGTACATCATATTGGTACCAAGGACCAAGTTGCGGACATGTTTACAAAGGCTTTGGATGGGATGAAGATTTCAAAATTCAAGCAATGCATCAACATGAAGGAGCTTGGATGAGGATGAAGAATTGAAGCTTGAGGGGGAGTGTTAAAAGTCAAGCTTCAAGCTAAAAATTCGTGGGGAATCTTTTATGGACATGTGGAGCAATCAAAGGAAGCCAAAAACCACGAGATTCCATCAAGAAAAGTCACTCAACCACTCCCCAAGTCATCTCAACTAATTCCTCCAAGTTAGGAGGCTGATTTGGAAAGGTAGTTCTTAGATTTTAGGGGCACACCTCTCACTATAAAAGGAGCATGTATCCCGACTTCTTTTGGGCCATCTTCTTGGAGTTTTAGCTCATGTAAAGTGAGCACTAAGTGCTGGAGTTGTGATAAGCAAGCCCCTTGCTTAAGCTTGCCCCTTGCTTGCTTGTTTGTTTTCTTTTAGTAGGCATATCTATGTGTGTGCGCAGGCAGTGTTGCAACTCTCTACCCCTGAGTTGTTAGCATTGGTTCTCCCTCATATTGTATCAATTTGATGGAATTCTTGTCTCATTGGATAGCTATTAGAGTCTATTTTATGCTCACAAAGTCTCTGGATCATTCTCTGAGTAATCTGGGAGCAACATGCATTTTAGTGAAGTTGTGTTATTGATATCTCTCTTAGTGTGTAGGCTCTGTTTGAAATATTTTGCTCTCTGTTGAAAGGGCTGGTTCTCCTTCTCTATGTATCCATTTGCTATGATTTTGGTGTCATTGGGTAGCTATTAGAGTCCTCTAAAGTTGACCAAAGTTTGATATTCATTCTTTGTATAATCTCTGAGAAAAGCTTGCTGGAGTGAAGTGAGGTATCTGCTTGATTGGCAGTTGTGAGCATTCAACTAGCTCATGTTGTAGACATTGTTTCTCCTTGTGTAGGCATCCATTTGAAGTGAAATTTGGTTTTTTGGAAAGCTCTTGGTGTGTACTACAGGTCTACAAAAGCTCACTGGAGGTCTCTGCATATGCTCTGAGTAAGAGCATTTTTGGTGTGCGGAGGTCAAAGAAGGATACCTGTGGAGGTCATTCACGCTTCGTCGTTGCTTAGGGGTTGAGATACTTCCCCCATCAGATACATATACATATACATATATGTATACATATACATATACATATACATATACATATACGTATACATATACGTATACATATACATATACATATACGTATA
>CM035414.1:137875974-137938474 GCA_020310875.1 Ceratopteris richardii
TACATATACATATACATATACATATACATATACATATACATATACATATACATATACATATACATATACATATACATATAACATATACCTATACATATACTATTACAATATACATATACATATACATATACATATACATATACATATACATATACATATACATATACATATACATATACATATAGATATACATATACATATACATATACATATACATATACATATACATATTGTGAAGAGATGGATAGGTATGTGCTTGAAGATGAAGAGGTGTTGCAAAATCCTTGATCTACACCAGCCAAATGAACTCCAGGAGTATATGGTGGGCCCTTTTAGCTTGCCAATGGATGTATTAGACACCCTATGTACCTTGGAAGATCACTCTCAAAAAGATAGATCAAAACAGATAAGTTGGAGTTAGCTCAGAGGTGAAAACTTGCTATTCTTGGTTCATACACCTGTCGAGTGTTTTACATAATTCTCTGATCACAAACGCAATTAGCTCAATTCCTCTTGGGGAAGTCTAGGCAACTTAAAGAGCTAACTTTCAAGATTAATCTCATAAAAAATAATGAACCACACACTGAGAATGAGTTTTAGCAAGTGATGACATCATCCCGATTTTCACGGGCTGCTTTAGAAATAGACCAATGAGCAGAAAAATCAACATAACTCAAAATGTAGGAATCCAATGATTATGCAAATTTTTATGTTTATAGTAGACAGTAAGCTGAATCCAACAAGCTTTAAATCACTGCATTTGGGTAAGTAACCACTGAGCAATGGCTCTGACAAGATGAGTGAAAAAGTCGGGTACCTGACAGAGAGGTGAAGATGAACAGACCCTGTTGACTTCAAATGAACATAACTGAAGATTGCAACATCCAAATGACATGGATAATCGTGAGCATATAGTAGACTTATAGAGCTAACTTTACCAAGTTAAATCACTGAAAATGATGCACCAAGCTCAGAGAAAACATCTCTGCAAGCTGACTGAGAAAAATGAGAGTAATGGCAGTGAGTAGTACACTTCACAAGAACATGGAAAGATGAACTCAAATAATCATGAAAATGAAAGTATATTGCTTGTACAATACAATGACTTACTGATACATATGTGTGCCTTGTAATCACACCTTGATATGGCATAAAGCTCAGCTCTTGGAGGTCTTCACATAGGTCTCTCTAACCACGACTAAAACTGCCATCTATTTATAGTTGAGTTTGGGAGGCTAACTTCCCTCAATCACTCTCCAATCAATCAATGATTGATTTGATTCTCTACCTACCACAAATCACGAATTCGTGGCTCCTCTTTCCATTCTTGATCATGTGGACTCAACCACTTAAGATTCTCTTACTTTTACATTAAGTAAACTCTTCAAAAGTTACAAGAGGTAGTTCACAAGTGAACTTTACATAGTCTTCATTTTAAGGCTTTTTCTATGACTTTGTGGGACTCAAGCCAATACTTAGGCTTGTCATAGACTTGCTCCAACAGCTCCCCCTCAAGCCAAGTATGCTTGAGGTCTTCAATCTTCCAAGATTACCTGCAAACCAATCATAGCCTTGAATTTGCAAAGCTTTGTACCATCCAATGCTTTGGTTAGAATATCTGCACATTGTTGATGAGTGGACACATATGATATTTGAATCTCTTTGCTTAGAACCTTCTCTCGTACATAGTGATAATGAACTTCAATATGTTTAGTCCTTGCATGAAAAATAGGATTAGCAGCCAAGTGAATAGAACTCATATTGTCACCAAAAATAGTTGGAGTTCCAAACTCCAATCCAAGATCTTTGAATAATGTCTTCATTCACATAGCTTCTTGTGTAGCTATAGCAAGACCTCTATATTCAGCTTCAATAGAAGAGAGAGCAACTGTGGGTTGCTTCTTGGATGACCATGAAATAAGCTTTGAACCTGCAAAGGTAAGATAACCTGAAGTGCTCCTTCTATCTTCCTTGGAGCCAGCCCAATCTGCATCAGAAAATAGCTTCAAACCTAAATCAGATACATAAGGATAATAAAGTCCTTCATTTATGGTTCCTTTGAGATACTTGAGAATCCTTTTGGCAGCATCCATATGTGGTTTCCTTGGTGTGTGCATAAATTGGCTTAGCACACTCACACTGTAACATATATCTACTCTTGTCAATGTGGCATAGTTGAGACTACCCACTAGACTTTGATATGATGTGATGTCCTCTATGAGTTCACCTTCATGTGAGCTCAATTTGTGATTGACCTCCATTGGAGTACCTGCAATCTTACAATCTTGCATCTTGAATTTTGCCAACATGTCCTTAATGTACTTTCTTTGAGTGAGAAACAAACCATGATCTTTGTAGACAACTTCCAAACCTAGGAAGTAGGTAAGTGAACCCAAATCACTTATCTTGAACTCTTCTCTCATCTGATCTTTGATCTTCTTCATACCATCTTCATCATTTCTTGTCAATATAATATCATCTACATATACACATAGGTAGATGACCTCAGAATTACTCTTTTTAATAAAGAGTGAAGGATCTGCCTTGCTTGGTTGAAAGCCTTTGTCCTGCAAGAATGAAACAAGCCTAAAATTCCAAGCTCTTGGAGCTTGCTTGAGACCATACAATGCTTTGTTAAGTTTACACACATAATGAGGATAAACTTGATTCTCAAAACCAGGTGGTTGTGCCATATATACCTCTTCTGTTATCCAACCATTCAAAAATGCATTCTTTACATCTAGTTGAAGTATCTTCCAATTCTTGGAAGAGGCAATACTAAGCAAAACCCTAATAGTAGGCATCTTTGCCACAGGAGAGAAAGTCTCCTCATAATCAATTCCCTGAGTTTGTGCAAAGCCTTTTGCCACAAGCCTTGCCTTATAACTGTTAATGGAACCATCAGAATTCTTCTTGAGTTTATAGACCCATCTTGAGCCTATTACCTTCATGGATGAAGTCTTGGGCACCAAATCCCAAGTGTTGTTTTCCTCAAGTGCTTCAATCTCTTCCTTCATTGCATGCTTCCATTCTGTTTTTGCTTTGGCCTCTTCAAATGATGATGGCTCCTCTTGGTTTATGTCCTGTGCTATGTAGATAGAATGTTTAGTTACTAATGAGGTGTCAAACCCATACCTTTCTGGTTTTTTCTTTTCCCTCATAGATCTTCTTAGGCCATGATGTGATGATTCTGCCTCATGTCCAAGTTCCTGCAATTTTGCTTTACCTTTAGACTTCCATGCTTTGATCTTTTCCATCTGAGATTCTTCATCATCCTCTCAGGTGTCTTGTTCTTCAATCTTCGGTTGTTCTCTACCAAGCTTTGGAAAATCTTCTTCAAGATTATATGGTAAATTGACCTTCCTGCATGAATCTTCATACCATGAATTGTTCTCATCAAAAACTACATCTCTGCTTACCAAGAATCCTTTGTTGGTAGGGTTGTATAACCTGTAGCCCTTTTGATTGTTGTCATATCCAATAAATACACACCTTTCTGCCTTTGGATCCATCTTGCCTCTAACCTGTGAAGGAACATGAGCAAAAGCAATACATTCAAAAATTTTACAATGATCTAAGCTTGGTCTTCTTCCATTCCAAGCCTCATATGGAGTCATCCCATCAAGGGATTTTGAAGGCAACCTGTTAATCAAGTAAGTGGCTGTAGATACAGCCTCAGCCCATAAGTAATTAGGTAAATGCTTTTCATTAAACATAGACCTTGTAGCTTCAACAATTGTCCTATTCCTCCTTTCTGCCACTCCATTTTGCTCAGGAGTGTACCTTGTAGTTACCTCTCTTTTGATTCCTCTTTCTTGAAGAAAAGAATCAAAATCATGGGAGAAGTATTCTCCCCCTCCATCTGACCTTAGCCTTTTTAGTGATTTACCTGTTTGATTCTCCACAAGAGCCAAATATCTTTTGAAACATGAAAAAACTTCATCTTTGTGTTTCATAAAGAATAGGATAGTCCATCTGCTGCAATCATCAATAAAGGAAACATAATACCTTGATCCAGATATTGAAGCTTCCTTGCTAGGTCCCCATACATCTATATGAACCAACTCCAAGAGATCTCCATGCATATAACCTTTCTTCATGAATGGTAACTTGTGAGACTTTCCAAATTGACATGCACTGCACTTATAAATCATATGTTGTTTTGACAAATTAGGAAGTCCAAGTACACTTTGGTCCCTGCAGATTTGCTTTAATGACCTTTCACCAATATGTGCTAACCTTTTGTGCCATACTTCCAATTCTGTGAGTGTCTGACTACCATAATTAAAGAGAGCAATGTTTCTAGTGTCCTGTAATTCAAATGTGAACAATCTACCTGTCTTTTCACCTTTTGCAATTCTTCTGAATCCTTGACTTGGATCTTCAACAAATGCTCCTGCTTTTGTGAACCTGACTTGCAACCCTTTCTCTACTATCTGCCCAACACTTATTAAATTCTTTGTAATGGTAGGGACATAGAGTACCTTACTGAGTAGGTTGATGTTTCCATCAGGTGCTTTGACATTGCCTATTTTCTCCACAGGATGTTTTGTATCATCTCTTGTTTGTACCTCATGCTTATTCCTTGGATCTTCTAAATCTGATAGGAGTGCCACATTTCCTGCCACATGATTTGAACAACCTGAATCTATGTAGAAAACATGCTCATCAGATTTACCTTGTGGCATAGCCATGTTCATGATCAATAATGAATCCTCTTTGTTTGAGTCTTCTGTGTAGTTATTGTAGTCTTTCCTTCCTTTGTAGCCTCCTTGATAGTTTGAATGATTGTAGTTGTTGTAGTTGCCATGGTAGTTGTTGAACCTTCCTCTTGAGTAGCCATAATTTCCTCTATTGTATCCTCTGCCTCTTTGATTCCTGGAATTCCTAAAGCAATTTTCAGTTGTATGATTAGTTAATCCACAAATAGAACATGAGTTGGAGTCTTGGGATCTCCCCCTGCCTTGTCTACCTCCTCTTCCTCTACCTCTGCCATGTCTTCCTCTACCTGCATAGTTAGCTTGATATGTACTTGCTTCATCATCCACTTTCTTTGCCTTTCCTTTGTTATCTTTAGAGTTGCTTTTATCCGTGTATAAAGCTGAAGATTGATTACCTCTAGAGCTTTCTCCATTTTTGATAAGCTTTGCCTCTTGAGTAAGTAGTTGTCCAATGAGTGTGTTGAAATCAGGTACATGCATGTCCATGTACAAATCCATAGCTGTGGTGAATGCTTCCCACTTATCATCTGCCTTCAAGCCATTGATGACCTGCCTTACAATTTGCTCTTCATCTATTACCTCTCCAATGCTTCCCAATTGATCCGCTATGTCCTTGAGCTTTGTGACAAAATCAGTCACATTTTGTTTGGGAGCCTTCTTGAGAGTTGTGAAATCCAGCCATAGTTGATGCTTCCTAGCTTTAGTACTTGAAGAAAAGAAAGCTTCAAGTGCATCCCACACTTCCTGAGATGTCTTATAACTTCTAATGTGAGGCAACAAAAAATCTGAGATAGAGTTGAGGAGATAAGACCTTGCAAGTGCATCTTTGGAGCACCATGTGCTCAATCTTTCTTGCTCTTCTTGTGTTGGTTGACTTTTGTTCTTGAAACTTGGCATAACTTCATCTCCAGCCACATAACCATATAAACTTCTACCTTGGAGATAAGCTTCCATCCTTAATGACCAAGCTGAGTAATTACCTCTATCCAATTTATCAATTGATGAAGGAAATCCATCTGCCATGTTGTCCAACCTTGCTCCGATACCACTGTGAAGAGATGGATAGGTATGTGCTTGAAGATGAAGAGGTGTTGCAAAATCCTTGATCTACACCAGCCAAATGAACTCCAGGAGTATATGGTGGGCCCTTTTAGCTTGCCAATGGATGTATTAGACACCCTATGTACCTTGGAAGATCACTCTCAAAAAGATAGATCAAAACAGATAAGTTGGAGTTAGCTTAGAGGTGAAAACTTGCTATTCTTGGTTCATACACCTGTCCAGTGTTTTACATAATTCTCTGATCACAGCAGCAATTAGCTCAATTCCTCTTGGGGAAGTCTAGGCAACTTAAAGAGCTAACTTTCAAGAGTAATCTCATCAAAAATAATGAACCACACACTGAGAATGAGTTTTAACAAGTGATGACATCATCCCAATTTTCATGGGCTGCTATAGAAATAGAACAGTGAGCAGAAAAATCAACATAACTCAAAATTTAAGAATCCAATGATTATGAAAATTTGTATGGTTATACTAGATAGTAAGCTGAATCCAACACGCTTTAAATCACTGAATTTGGATAAGTAACCACTGAGAAATGGCTCTGACAAGATGAGTGAAAAAGTCGGGTACCTGACAGAGAGGTGAAGATGAACAGACCCTGTTAACTTCAAATGAACATAACTGAAGATTGCAACATCCAAATGACATGAAAATTTGTGAGCATATAGTAGACTTATAGAGCTAACTTTACCAAGTTAAATCACTGAAAATGACGCACCAAGCTCAGAGAAAACATCTCTGCAAGCTGACTAAGAAAACTGAGAGTAATGGCAGTGAGTAGTACACTTCACAAGAACATGGAAAGATGAACTCAAATAATCAGGAAAATGAAAGTATATTGCTTATACAATACAATGACTTACTGATACATATGTGTGCCTTGTAATCACACCTTGATATGGCATAAAGCTCAGCTCTTGGAGGTCTTCACATAGGTCTCTCTAACCACGACTAAAACTGCCATCTATTTATAGTTGAGTTTGGGAGGCTAACTTCCCTCAATCACTCTCCAATCAATCAATGATTGATTTGATTCTCTACCTACCACAAATCATGAATTCGTGGCTCCTCTTTCCATTCTTGATCATGTGGACTCAACCACTTAAGATTCTCTTACTTTTACATTAAGTAAACTCTTCAAAAGTTACAAGAGGTAGTTCACAAGTGAACTTTACATAGTCTTCATTTTAAGGCTTTTTCTATGACTTTGTGGGACTCAAGCCAATACTTAGGCTTGTCATAGACTTGCTCCAACACATATACATATACATATACATATACATATACATATACATATACATATACATATACATATACATATACATATACATATACATATACATATACATATACATATACATATACATATACATATACATATACATATACATATACATATACATATACATGTACATATACATATACATATACATATACATATACATATACATATACATATACATATACATATACATATACATATACATGTACATATACATGTACATATACATATACATATACATGTACATATACATATACATATACATATACATATGCATATACATATACATATACATATACATATACGTATACATATACATATGCATATACATATACATATGCATATACATATACATATACATATGCATATACATATACATATACATATCCAATTACATATACATATCCATTTATATATATATATATATATCCATATACATATGTATATGCATATGAATATACATATCCATATACATATCCATATACATATGCATATACATATACATATACATATACATATACATATACATATACATATACATATACATATACATATACATATCCTTATACATATACATATACATATACATATACATATGAATATTATTGCTCTAGCACAATGGTGAGAACCACGTTAAGAAGCTCCACCTCCTTAATGTCAATCCGCGGAAGAGATAGGATTGATATGAAGATCGTGAATGTGAGATGTAGTGAGAGTGAAGGTGAGAAGCATGGAGATGCACACACGCATACACACACACACATGTAAGAGACAAGCAAGACACAATGGAAGGTAGGAAAATAGACTCTATTACTCAAGATCTCAGTTACAAGCTCAATCTCACTCTAGCTCATACAAGTCTACACTAGCTAACCTCAAAAATGAGCTCTCTAGCTCTTTTTATAGATTCTAGACTAGTTTTGATCGGTTTCACATTTAGTGACCCGCATAGTTAAAAAATAGGTTCTAGGTGCTATTTGAAAGGGTAAACGATATCTAAAAATAACCAAAATTGGTAGGATCGTTCTACCTAAGATCCTCAAGCTCGAGGACTCCTCTTCTTGCACAAAATGGAGTTACAAATTACAAAAGTGATTGTTCTATGTTACATATGGTACAAAAGTGATGAAAATCACTATTGGAGGTTTTTGAAAAGTATTTTAAAACATATTTAGTTGAAAAAATAATTCGACTGACTCTCTGCTACTTTGTTGTGCACTATTTTTACATGCTTCCGTGTCGTCTATGCCTCTGGCTACTGTGTCTCTGGCTACTGCCATCACACCTCTCCCTCTTGGTTCTGTCGTCCTCGACAGAACCTTGTTGTGGGGTTTGTGGGATAAAATTTTGTAGTAGGTCTTGAGCGAGGGTGTGTTCGAAAATGCGGATACGTCTTGCTATATCAGCTTCAAGTTTCTCCCAATCGATGGGCTGAGGTTCCTCTGGTGGAGGGAGTCTGTAATGCGTGGAGTACACTAGTTGTTCACAGGAGAATAATTGCAGTAGATGTGTAGGCCTGCTTATGAACACCTCTAAGTGATACTCCCAAAAACCTATGGTGAACATTTCTTCAAAGGTTTGCTTATAGCACGCCGGTAAGTATTTGATTCGACAGTGCCAGGCATAACACACCCGGAGCGATGGTGTTGTACTCATATCATATGCTAAATCTTGGTTTCCATGCTCAAAACCCGGGGTTTTCACATGTGGTGCCTTGACGCGACGGAAGACTTTGAATACCATCTGCATCGTGTCAAAGATTTTGAGAGTCATATGCAGTGCTACATCGTCCATTCGTCGTAAGAGAGGGAGCTAGTGTCTAATGGTTGCCATCATATAGCCTACGATGGTCAATCCAGTGGGTGGAGTGAAGTACGGGTAATTGAGCCAGTGCTGGCATTGCTTGTTGTTTTGTACTTTAATGGAAAATTCCTTCTAGGAGCGGTGACGTGGCATGGGTCCCCAACATGGGTTGTACTTCAAGTGGAGTGGTGCCTTGGCCCATGTGCTCATCATCTCGGGATATTCGTGTAATAAATCCTGGCGCCAAGTTGGTTGAAACATATCGCCTCTCTACGCGTCCATTGGCAAATCTTGAGGCTCAAATTGAGTTGCATGAGAAGGTTTCTTGCCTGTTTCTTTTTCGATGGCCAGCTGATATTCTGCCATTAACATAAAATATGGCTTATATTGTAGCTCGTGCCTAGATATGTATCTGTGAGGGGCCAAGTGAGAAAAATACGGGGATTGTAAAATTCATTCTTCTATCATTTCCATTGCATGTAACTGTGCTTCTACCCTTGCGGAGTGGGTTCTGCCAAGTTCTTCAACCGTCTTCATCCATGCAAGAGTAGGAAGTTCAAAAGTTGTCTGGCCTTCGACCGTGACACGTCCGCCTGGGATGGGACGTGGTTCGTATGCTTCTTCAAAAGTGTCCTCCACGGGGATAGTCACTGTTTCTTCATCTGTGGGTAGTTCTGGTGGGGAGTCTGGCCTGGGGGGTGCTTCATATGCTGCTATCTGTGTTTGGACAGTTACTACCTGGGCCCTTAAAGTGTTGAGTTCCTCTATGATCTCAGGAGATGTGGCCACAGGAGTTGGTGGTACTTGCTGATCAAGTGCTCGTAATTGGAGCAGTTTGTGGTCGTCTTTGAGCTTCTGGAATTCACATTCATGTTGTCGTATTCATCCAGTAATCTGACATGATCATCTAATAACATCTTCATAGATTCTGAGGGGACATCTTTGAAACGACTGGGACTCAATGGTTGGTCCGGTTGATCTAAAGCAGCTTCCAAATTTTCTCTGTTCTGTTCCTGTAGATGTTGGTTTTCTTCTTTAGCAGTCCCATGTTCCTAGTAAGTGTCGCATTGCGAATTGTCTGAGCCCTTAACAAATTTTCTATATCTGTAACGGCCTCTTTTGTCTTTTGTTCACTTTCAAGTTCTAGTTTGTGGTAGGCCTGGCATAGCTCTTGGTAGCGGGTGTTAAGCGATGCATTCTCTATTGATAATGAATTTAGGTGCGACTGTAAATCGTTAGTTGTCTGCTGCAGCGTCTGATAATTATTGCTGAGAGATGCAAACTCATCTCTTACTTGTGTCATGAATGTGAACAACTGGCGAAATGCAATGTCTATAGTGGGTGATAATATTAATGGTGTGCTAAGTGAAGATGCAGTGGGTGTGGGTGTTGATGCAAGGGGAAGGGGAAATGGGGGTGGGCAAGTGGATGCAGTGGTGATTGTGGAAAAAAGTGAGGTGCCCAAATATGGTTGTGCCATGAATGAAGTGAATGGTGGTGCAGTGGGTGGTGATATGTTCATGTCACTAGATGTGGTGTCTAGTGCCGTGACTGTGAATAGTGGAGTGATAGTGGGTGCGTGCGTGGGTGTAAATACAGTGTTTACAAAGGTCGAAGAGTAATTTACAAAGGGGGTCTCTGGTATTGCTTGGTGGAAAGGGGAAAGAGGAAATATGATAAGTCGGGGAGGTGAGACGGGGGAGAATGTTAATGGAGGGAGGAACAGGAATAGGGGTCATGGTGGGGTAGGAAATGAAGGGAAGGATGGATGGAGGAATGGACTGGATAGAAGGGTGGATGTCGTAGGTGGAAGACCAGGTTGGGTGGGTGCAGGAAGTGTGGGAGGAATGGAGGTAAGGAAGGCTTCTGCTACAGCGCTGACGAAAGATGTGGATGGTCTAGGAGAGGTAGGATGTATGGGAGAGACTGGAGGGATGGGAGGTGAAAGAGGAGCAGTTGGGGTGGTGGGTACTTCGACAACTGTGGTGGTTTGTACAGTAGAGGTGCAAGGCGGGGAGTCGATGATGATTGTTTCCTCTGCCAAAGACTCGTTAGTGATTAGACGAGCTTCCCTAGCCTGTTCTGAAGATTGGCCATCTGTTGGGACACAAATGTATTGACCTCGTTTAGATAATAGTCGAATGTGGTGTGGGTCAAACTACGGTAGTGGCTTTCTCTGCAAAAACCTTAACGCTTCATTAGTGCCTACTGACTTAACTAGCTCTCTAAAACCTTTGATGTACGCTTCTTCAAAACCGCCTGTGACGAGTTCCTGTTCTATAAGCACCTGACTTTCTTCCTCAGATAGCTTCTTACGTGCCCAAACTTTTTCCATGGTGCGATATAACTTCTTGATTGCCAAGGTGTATGCCACTGCTTCAAATGTTTCGTCTTTGTGCGTGCTTGTGTCACCTTGGGTGTCGGTTTGTTGTCCTTGTTCATCTGTTTGCACATTCTCTTGGGAGTCATGAGTGCCTTGGCTGGCTTCATCATTGCCCTCGTCATCATCGATTTCTGTTCGTTCTTCTTCTGAGCTGGATACTACTTGTCCTTGCTGTTGATCCGGGGGAGTGGTAGGGTAGCTTGGTTGTTCATATTCTTGAGAGAAAATTTGGCCTTCAGAAAACTGAAATTCATTTGAAAAAGCATCTGGCATTTCAAAATCGAAAGTTGTATCTAGTGGTCCTGTGTCCAGGTTGGGTATCGGAAAAGAAAACGCTTTCGCACCAATGGAGGTGGGAATTTCTGCTGCAGTGGTGGTAGGTTCTTGAACTGTTGTTGGTTGTGAGGTAATCGCACTAGTAGTGCCTTCTGTAATGATAGGTCGTGATAATCGTATGTGAATAGGTTGTACCGTTATAGGGGCTTCCGTCGATGACTGCTCTCGAGATGGTTGAGGGGATGGGGACTCTGGAACTTGTAGGCACGGATAGAGCCTCGCATGCGCTTGCCTACGTGTCCCTTGCTAGTCTTTCTCGATTTCTTGGTAGTCCCTTTAAATGCCTTCAACTCCTCGCTTGTCATTGCACGCTCTATTGGTAAGTTGTAGGCCAAACACATGTATATAATCCTCGTGAGAGCACAACATCCATGGATAACCTTCTTTCTCTCCCATCTGTGTTGTGCTAAATACAGCTGATCAATGATCCAGCTTGCCAGATCAACTGTTTGGGGGCCAATGCATGATAAATACAATCCAAACCAAATACATTTGTGGGGCATGGTGAATCGGTCTTGAGCTGGGAATGCAAAGTGTTGCATGCATATCTGTAAGGGTTTTGATAGCTCAAGTGTGATCGCTGAAATGTCTTCCCATTTGGTAACATCCCCACGTTTTATAGGCTCTAGAATTAGCCTTTTGTGCTCTGTCGGCATGTGGGTTCCATGTATCTTGATTGCAGCTCTAATCAAATCTTTGGAAAGATAAAACTTCTTAAATGGCGGATCATTTACCAAAGACGGCAAAATGAATGTGCTTGGTAGATCCTTGTTCTCAGAAGCTGTCAAAGTGGTTACTAAATAGTAGCATCGGTAGAAATCTGGTTTAGGCAATGGATCACTGAAATATTCTGTGAAGCCTGCTCTCATCCAAACATGCTTTAAGTCTTCTGTGTTCTGTAATGCTTCAAACTCTCTTGAGAAAAACTGGTACTTGCCCCACATATGGGTATCAAAAGTCAAATTGGCCTCAAAAATGAAATCTGCATCTGCCAATGGGCCTGCTAAACCTTGAGACCAGTGAGAGTTGCGATGAACCTTTTTAGTATATCCCCTAGGAGGGTCGTCGATCGGCAAGGGTCTTGGGAAGCCTTGAAATTCCGGTGGTTGAGCCATAGGATGCAGTTCAGCTAGTAATTCACCAATATTGGCCATGGGTACACTGGGGCCAGCTTCAGGTGGTGCTTCTGCCTGCATGATGAATGATGCGAGTGTGTAGAAGATCTGCTACAAAAGATTAGCACATTAGTATGGAAATTAATCATGATCCCATTAAAGTGAGACCACAATCCCTTTCCATAACAGATGTGTAACCCGTGTAGCCGAGTGTTGTGAGGTGATTTATGGAATGATGTTCGCAAAACTAATGCACGTCTCTAGACACCTACATGCTTTCAATTATGCATACATTTCTTGATGAGATGTTATTACAAGTGATGTTGGGTGTAGTGTGTGAATTTGTACAAGGTTCAGTTGTGGATGAGTTATTACAAGGGTAGTGTTTAGTCGGGGTGTGTAGCTCAGTGATGAGTAGCACCTCCTTTAATGTCAATCCGGGAAGATGTGAGGATGGTATGAAGACCTCGAACAAGTGATGGCACAAGTGTGTGAGTGAGAAGCACACTAACATGCACACACAGACACACACACACACACACGCACACGGCAAGACAAAGAGAGAGACAATGGAGTTCTTTAGATTACTTCAAAAGTGCTCTTACAAGTTCAAACTTATTACCATCTAACCTCAAAAATGAGCTCTTTAGCTCTATTTATAGTTTTTTATTAGCTTTGGCCCTGTCTAGACGTAGTGTCCGGTCTAGTTAAAAATTAGGTTCTAGGGCCTATTTGAGGGCTCAAACGGAGTCTAAAAAATATGAAAATTGATAGGTAGATACTTCTAATGCTCCTCAAGCTCAAGGACTCCTTGGCTTGCACAAAATGGAGCTACAAAAAGGTGAAATAGTATTTATAATGATGTAGAGTGACTAAATTCACTATTTAGGAAGTATTCCTTCATGGAAAAATTTGGACGGCCTACTTGCCAGATCTTCCTTGACTACTTTGTCTGCTTGTGCTTTCTCTTTGCTCTGAATCCCTTCTTTGAATTCCTTGTCTTGTGAGTCCTTGGGTACCTTGACTGCTGCCAATACCCCCCCTCTCTCGCATCTCTCATCTCTGACAGACCCTTGTTGAGTGGATCGTTGGATATAGTAATTCACGACATCGGTTGCCAAGTGATGTTCTGATAATCTCAGTCCTTTTGCCAAATCGATGAGTAGGGCATCCGAGTCTACTGGCCCAAGAACTTCCGGATGTGGCATACGTAACTTTTCTGAATGTAGAGCCTGTTCCACAGCAAATAACTGTAATAAAAGAGATGTTCTGGGAATGAATATCTCTGAATGATATTCCCAGAACCCAGTGATAAACATTTCCTCAAACGTTTGCTTGAAGCAGGCTGGTAGATACTTGATACGAGCATGCCATGCATAGACGACATTAATAGATGGTGTGGTGCTCATATCATAAACAAGGTCTTGATTTCCTTCATTAAATCCGAGAGCCGAAAGATGAGGTTCCTTGACATTCTTAAAGGTCTTTAATGTAAGCTGCATTAGCTCAAAGATTTTGAGGCACATCTGTGCCATGACATCTGGTATATTCTTGAATCTGACTACCCAGTGTCGGATGGTTGAAATCATGTAGTTGACCGTGGGTTGGCCATGAGGGGGTGCTAAGTACACATAGTTTAGCCACTTTTCACATCCTTTAACAGTCAAAACTGTTTTGGTGTACTCTGGCCAAGACCTTCTTCGAAAGACAGGGCAGTAGCATGGGTTATACTTGATGTATAATGGCATGTTATTCCAAGTGCATACCATCTCAAGGGACATCGATTGTATCTGTACTGCCACCCTCTCATCGTGGGTTGTAGCCACCTTCTCTAACCTCTGCATCCATTCACGAGCTTCGATCTCAGTTGTGTCCATTCCTTCTTCTGTTTGCTTACCCCCTGGTGCAAGCATCGATACGTATGGGTCTTCAAAGATCTCCTCAACTTCAATTGGAACTAAGTCTTCAGGTTCTGGTTCCACGAGGGAAGAGGGTTTACACTCATATTGAAGAACTTTACTTTGTTTGCCAGTTGTGCTCTGAGTTCTGGGACTTCTTTAGATGTGTCTGTTGTGGCTGTAACTTCTTTTGGTGAATCTTGCTGAGCTTCCAGTTGCTTTAGTAGGTCATCCCGCTCTCTTTCTAAGGCAGCATGTGCTTCCAAGAGATCGGCGTGTGTTTCCAATATGATTTGCATATTTGCCGATGGGATGGCCTTGAAATTCTCTGGGTCGATTTCTTGCGGTGAACCCTCCATTGCTACTTCCAGGTTCTCTTCGTTCTATTTCTGTAGTCATTTATTTTCTTCGAGTGCTATAGACATGTTCTTGCGTAGTAAGGCAAGGTTACATTGAAGCTTGAGATTATCTGTTATCTGAGCATGTAACAAATCATCAAGTTGTTGTTTTTCTTCAGTATCTATCTGGGGTGGATTGGCGATTAACTGATCATGTTGTGCTTGCAATGTACTATACGGCTGTTGTAAATGCCTCTTCTCCTTCTCTAAATTAATGAATCTCTCCTGTAGTGTTTCATGATTTCTGAACAAGCTCGTATGCTGGGCATCTAGATGCTGGTAATGCTGTTCTAGTTGACTCATACACTGGTACATATTATTAAATACATTATTAACAGGAGTGGATGCGGGAAAGGTGTTGAATGCTGGGGGTAGGGAAAAGGGAATGGGAGTGTGTATGTTGTGCTAGAGAAGGGTGAAGTGGGTGGTGGGGGAATGGGAGATTGTGGAAATATGGGGGGAGGGAGAGGTGCGGAAGTAGGTGATATGTCCATGACATCATATGTGGATGCAGTCATGGGAGTGATTGTGAACATGGAAATTTTCGGTGTAGTGATGGTTGTGAAGGTGTAAAGTGGTGTGTGTAGTTGTGAATATGGATCGCCAGGGAGCGTGATCAGGGGAGTGGGAATTTCAGTGGCTACAGTTAGAATTACCATGTCAGTGGTAGTATTTACAATAGGGGTGGTGATAGGTTGTGCGGATTGTGAGGGTTGACTCACAGTCTGTGCTTCGGTATGGGAAGTGGACTCTGAGGTGGTGACGGTGGTGGTGACACTGGTAGTGGGAGGTGAAGGTGGTGGAGTTGGAGGTAGGGGTGGTAAAGGGGGTGACGGGGGTGCACTTGAGGTATGGGCTTCCTCAGTGTCATGAATGGTTTGAGCCATGCCCGTGGTCGTGGATGTGGTGCCCTGTGGTTCTGATACCAATACATTCATTTGTTTCCCTGATCGAGGGGGGCCTCTGTCGTATCTTCTCTCTGATCTTTGCGAGTGTGCAAGAGCGGTATGCACCATCTCAGGTACCCCTAATGCGTCAGCGATCATGTCAAGGGTTGCTTTGTATTGCTCATCCACCCCTTCCTCTTCAAGGATTTGGTTCATGAGGGCTTTTCTTGCTGCCAGGGACAGTTTGTGTTGTTCTTGAACTCGTTTGATGGTATCATACAACTTTTTCAATTGCTTCGTATAAGCAGGGGCTCCTTCAAGTTCCTGTACGACTTCTTGCTCATATTCATGCTCTTCTTCGTCGGACAGTCCTTCTTGTTCATCCTCTTGCTCCTCTTCTGCAGTCTCCTCTTCATCATCATCCACTTCGACTACTTCTGGTTGGACTGGATGGGGTTAGTCTGTGACTGTCTGTTGCCCGCTTGCTTGCTCTGCCTCAACTTCTAAATTAGTAGCATTAATTATTTTGGCTACCTCCTCATCAGTTAGATCTTCCAGTATGATGCCATGAGGGAACTCTAGGTCGGTGGGTATAGGTGGAAACACTAGATTCGGTCCTTCTGTGCTTTGCCTTGGTAATCTGATAGTGAAGGGTTGCACTCGCATTGGGAGTCGGGGAGTTGTCTCTGGTGTCAATGTGGCACCGCAGGTCTGTGCACAGGGCATCTGAACCGCTCCCCTCATTTTCTTGGATGGAGGCCCAGCGGTTGATAGTCTACATTGGAATTCTTGCACCCTGGTCCAAACAAGTGCCCTTTGAATTGGCACATCATATGCCAAGCATCTGTAAACAATCCTTGTGAGAGCACAACATCCATAAAGTACTGACTTTTGCTTCTTATACCACCGTTGATGTGCCAAGTGTATTTGGTCAATAATCCAATGAGGCATGTTGATTGTCAAATCGAAGGCGTCTACTAAATATAGACTGAACCAGATCTTCTTGGGTGGCATCGTGAACCTCTCTTAAGCAGGGAACACGAAATGTTGCATGCACATGTGGAGATGAATGGAAATAGTTGGTGTCATTGCCACCATATCCTTGAGTTTAGTAAGGTTCCTGTTTTTCATGTTGTCTGAGACCATTGACTCCTTCTCTGTGGGGATATGCATGCCTTTCATGTCGAGAGCTTCCCTTACCAAATTGTTCGTCAATTTGAAGCGCTTTAGTTCATTACCTCTTGTTAGTGATGGTAGGACAAAGGTGCTATACCCCTTTTTCTCTTTACTGGGAGTGAGGGTGCTAATCAAATATGAACACCTTAGAAAGTCTGGCTTCCGTAACTGGGCTTTGAAGTAGTCATGTAGTACCGCCTTCTTCCATATCGGTTTCAACCCTTCATTATTTAAAAGCCTCTCAAACTCTCTGGTTAAGAAATGATACCGACCCCAGCGCCCGTTGAACTCTATTTCAGTCTCCCACAAATAAGTGCCGTCTCCAAGAGGTCCTGCCACGTCACTGAACCAATGTGAATTTTTGCTTACTGGTGATGTGTGCCCTTGGGGAGGATTTTGAATAGGTAGGGCATGTAAAGCTCTTAATGCCAGTTGTCTTTCCTTCAACTCTTCCTCAATGGGGAGGCTTTCAATGTCCACAATCTGAGGGCTGGTGCCTGCCTGGGAGCTAGTTCCTACAGCCTCGACCATTTTACTTCTTGTTTGCTGGCTCTGTGAGAATATAGAAGCATGTGTTAAAATTGTAAAGGACAAGATAGAACAATTTTTGTCCCCGTTACAACATTAACATGAGGTTAGTGAGAGGTTAGTAGGCCACTAAGTGCTCGGTGATCGTGTGTGTAGTTAGTGACTGGATAGTCCTAGGAGAGAAATGGAAAGATGTAGTGTAAGAATGATGTAGTTAGTAGGTGGAGGTGAATTTACAGGTGGGGGTCGGGGGGTTTATTACAAGCTGTGGGCAGCCAAACACAGTGGATGGCTTTCGGTTTTTGTTCGATGGAGACTCTCGAGGGCTTTGTGAGAGTGTCTGCTTGGAAATGAGGCTTTTTAGGGACCCATTTACAAGTGATTCTACTCGTGCTCATGGATGATATGTTCGTGCGTGATGTATAAGAATGGGTATCAGATGTTCGAGTGAGTGAACTATGTTGTACAGGGTGTGGTCTCTGTGTAGCTATTTGAGCCCGCAAGAAAGCCTTAGGCACCCAAATTTGTCTTAATTGTGGGCTAGCCTTCATCAACTTCTTATTAGTGTCCTGCTGTTGATCATTAATAAGAAGTTGAGCCAATTGTTGTGGCTTGATCGCAATAGGATGCTCGCCTTTCCACGCCCATGCTTGTTTTGATGGTTGAGACACCGTGCTTTGTATTTTCTTTTGGCTGCGAGCATAAGTCCTCTGCTTCCTCTGCGTTTGATCCACCTTTGGTTGTTGCGTCGCTATGGTTTTTGGAAAAGAAGGGAGTTCTGTTGCATCCTTGACTTCTTTGTTGAGATAATCATCCCTCTGCATCACATAGTTTCGGAGAAGAATAACATGGTCATCTTCATGTGTACTCCTGGAAGGACCAGGACTGTGTGTCTTTCCTAGTTCCTTGAGTGCTCCATTGTCTAACTCAACTGTAATTCGACTCTGAATTACCCATACCTGAAGAAGTCCACTTCTTAGGTTTAGGTTGACTGCATGATCATAGATCCAGTCTTGACCCAAGACAAGGGGTTCAGTGAGATCCTCATCTTGACACACTAGTACTTTAACTCTCAGTAAAACATCTTGAATATAGAGGGGAAGTTCCACCTCGCCCATGCAAGGGGTCTCCACGCCTCCCAATCCTATGAGATATGCTTCAAGGGGATTGATACTTAAGTTCAACTTTTGACAGTAAGAAAATTTAACTGCACTAGTGGCTGCACCTGAGTCAATCAATGCCCTTACAGCCCTTGCACTCTTTCCTTGTCCTATCTCTAAGGTTACAAAAGGACATCGATCAATTATTCTATGAGAGCTAATGCCTGAAACTTCACACATAGCCACATGATATCCTAGGTGCACATAGTCATCTGTTCGAGGCTGATCTCTACCCTGTCTTCTCAACTTCATTCTTCGGATGTGTTCCAAAGCTTCTGCATGTGCTTCTTCTCGAATTTGTTTTTCTTCTTCCTTGCATTTCTTGGTAGTGTTGAGTCCATTTAGCATCTCTTCAGTCAAGGGTTCTTGATATAACTTGACTCTGCATCCGCTTATGTAATTAGGGAGAACATCGCCTTCTAAAGTGGCTAGTTGTACTACTCCACTAGTTGAAATCCTATTGATGATCATAGGTCCATAGCCAGGCTTTTCTAGCTTTCTCGCATGTTGTTTCAGGGTATACACCAAAACTAAGTCTCCGGCCTTCAAGCCTTTATCCTTAACATGGGCATCAAAGTACGCCTTCTGTCTTTCCTTAGCAGCATATATACGTGTTGCAGCTCTTAGTCTTGTCTCACCTAGTCGTTCAAGATCAAACAGAGGCTTGGCAATGATGGCGTACATGTGTATAAAGCGTCGGTAATAACCACAATGCGCCATGAAAGCTTGTACTTCCTTGACATTCTTTGGCCTAGGTAGTTCTACAATGGCTCTTACTTTCTCTTCATCAGTGGATATGCCGTTCTTTGACACTATGTGTCCTAAAATCTTGCCTTGCCTGACCATGAGAACACACTTTTCTGGGTTCAGGCAGACTTGATATTCTCTACATTTGTCAAAGATTTATCTGAGTTCAGGTACATGTGTCTGTCTAATGTTAGAATGAGCACAGAGGTCATCAACATAGACTTCCAAATTCTTCCTCAAGAACTCTTTAAACACATGGCACATCAGTCTCTGGAAGGTAGCAGGCGCATTGGTAAGTCCAAATGGCATTACCCTAAAGGCAAATATGCCCCACTCTGTGGCAAAAGCTGTCTTATGCTGATCTTCTGGAGCTATGGCTACCTGATTGTAGCCCAAAAATCCATCAAGGAAGTTGTACACTTCCTTGCTTGCCACTCTTTCTAGTAGATGCTTAGTGATAGGAAGCGGATAATTATCTCGAATGGTGGCTGCATTAACCTTCTTCAAGTTAATGCACACACGTAACTTTCCATTCTTTTTGGGCACTACTACAATAGGGGATACCCACTTAGTGTGCTCAATTTCGTAGATGAATCTAGCTTCTACCAGTCTATCTATCTCCTCCTTGATCTTAGCAGCGTAGTTATCATTATAAGTGTATGGCTTTTGTTTAGAGGGTTTGGCATCTGCGGTCATGGGAATGGTGTGTGAGCATATGTCAGGGTCTACACCTTTCAGGTCCTTGTAGCTCCAAGCGAATACATCTCTGTACTCTCTTAGCAAAGCTACCAGCTCTTGCTCTTCTTCTTCTGTCAGGTCATGTCCTATGTACGTGTATCTTTCTTCTCCTTCTTCTATGGCTACAACTATTTTCTTGGTGGTTTCTTTGTTATCATAGGCCTCTCCTGCTTGTGCCTCACGTTTAGGCATTCTTACCATGACTCTCTTATCGTCTATCTCATACTTTTTGAAATTCTCGGGGACCTCAAACAAAGATTCTTCCTCTTCTCGTGTGACTTCTCTCTTCTTCCTCTTCTTGCCTTCATTCTTGGCAGTCACTTGTGTGGTTAATCTCACCTCCTTCATAATTTTTGCGTGTCTCTGAGGGTGAGCTTCTACCTCATAGAAGTATTCCTCATCTGATGCAAAGGGTGGGTCCATGATGATTGACTCTAGATCGGAGTCACTTGCATCCTCAAATGCATCAGGGCTAGGTTCGCATTCTTCTAAAACTGCATCTCCCATGATTGGTTCTATTGAGAAGACTGAAATGTCATAGCCATCCTCATCACAGTGGGGTGTCCATTGTTCCTCATTGATGGCTACATCCATTGTTGCTAAAATTTCTGCCCAACCATGAGGCTCAAATTCTTTGTCAGGAAATACTACACGTGCATAGGCTGGGTCTTGAATTGATCTATAGGTTTCTTTGGCACCTACCTCTCTGGCTTTTTCTCTCTTCTCTTCTTCTACTGCTACTTTACACATCCATAATTGGGTGTCTTCATGCATCCATGAGGATCCTGATCCTATGGAATGCACTGACTCAGTATCATATTTAGCTCTATGGATGGGATTCCATTGGATAGGAGGGACATCTCTATGAGAGTAATCTTTGAGATTCACTTTGTTCGTAACACCTAAGTGTTGCAAATACAAGGAATTGGTTCCCCAATCCTGTACCACTTGCAACTGTCACATAAATGGTCTTCCCAAAATCATCTCATAGGCATGGTTCTTGCTAAAGTCATAGATAACAAATGTATGCTCAAACTCAACACCACATGTAGTGAGAGTTATTCCTTCTAGCAAGCCTAAGGGTCTTTCTATGTGACCATCAGCCATCTACAATTTCATCCTAGTTGGCCTGAGTGTTGGCTTGCCCCAACGCTTCCATAGCGAGGTGGTAGCAATTGCAACTCTTGAACCTGAGTCGAGAATTGCCTTGGTTGTGTATCCTTGATGGGTGATGGGAAGATAGGTGTTTCCTTCTTCTCCTTCACTCATGTCTCCTATCTTGTCTAGAGGAATTTTTGGCACTGTTCTATGAGAACCTACCTAGGAACGCGGTTTAGCTATCTCTGGTACTTGTTTGGATACATGTTTCCATAGCTCTGGACTAACTTTGAGTAGCTCTTCTAAAGTGAGGTTGCACTGCACTTTAGTATTCTTCACTATCTCAGTGTTCCTGTTGGAATTTGGGGCCCCAGGATCGTTCCAATACTAAAACCTCTTGAGCATACACAACTTAATTGACAAGATGATAAGTGAGATAGAGAAAGAAAGAGATCTTGAGACAAGGATAGGGAACGTAAGTTGGATGCTTACTTCACTAAAGATAATAGATGTCCAAATTACAACATGGGAGTACTACTCAACCATATAAAGTGGTGCACTCACTAATGGAAGAATAAGAAGATGATGATACAAAATTTAGATTATGTCGAAATAATCTAAGTGTGTGTGAAGAGAATGAAGCATCGAAGCTAACAAAATAGTGTAACGAAATTGTAAATCAACCACAAGGTTAACTCACAAAAGATAGTTACCACCACCTCGTAGAAGACTTCCTGCTGCAATGAGAGAAGCCTCTCCTTCACCACAAATTCACCTCCTTCAAGAGTGTGAGAACACTCTGTCTTCAAGAAGATCTCCAAGCTCTAGATCTTTGAGTGAGTGATTATTCAAGGAGCCAGGCCTTGTTTATATAGTATTTGTGTACCCATGAAAAGCTAAAATAAAGCACAACGATCGTGATTGATCGCTTACAAAAAAAAAAAGCTCTTCCGTAGTCCGTGCGTCTGCGTTTCCTAAAAGCTAAGTTTGATGACTAACAAAAAAACTTTTGCTGCTGTTGCGTACAGGATTCGAACCTGGGTCATATCGTGTTTGCTTTTGAAACGTTGAACTAGACCAAGTCTGCCCACGTCGACTTATTGAAAGACTACAGAATAAAATATTTTATCTGTCGGCTGCGCCCGCTTGAAAGAATATAGAGAAATACTTGTTGAAGTTATTTGTTAAGCCAATGAGGACATTGACTTCCAACAATCCCTCCTTCAATGTCATATTGGGATAAGCTTCAGTAACCTGCAAATCTTCTCATGACTATCTCTAGTCAATGCTTTGGTAAAAATATCTGCAACATTCTCACTAGACGGAACATAAATCAGCTCAATGTGCTTCTTCGCTATCTGCTCTCGAATATAGTGGTAGTGTACCTCTATATGCTTTGTCCTTTCATGATGCACTGGTTTCTTAGCTATAGCTATAGCACTCTGGCTATCTGAAAATATCTGAATGGGTTGATGTACTCTTACATCAAGATAACTGAAAATCTTCTGCAACCATACTGACTCTAGAGTAGCTGTAAATGCTGCACGATATTCAGCTTCACACGATGAAGTGGCAATAGTGGGTTGTCTTTTTGAAAACCATGAGATAAGACAATCTCCAAGATAAAAACAAAATCCACTAGTACTTCTTCTTGTGTCTCTATCACCTGCCCAATCAGAATCTGAAAATCCTTTTAGTAAAAAATGTGTAGATTTCGAAAATACCATAGCATAATTTGAAGTTCCCTTCAAATAACGAAAGATCCGCTTTACTGCTTTCCAATGTAACACTGTCGGATTCTGCATGAACCTTGATACTTGAGAAACTGCAAACTGTATATCAGGACGTGTATTACAAAGATAAATCAAGCAACCTACTGCTTGGCTATATAGAGTAGCATCAAATGGCTCTGCATCTGCTACCATTTGTAAAGACGTGTTCTGATCCATAGGTGTTTGCATAGGTTTAGAATCACCCATCTGAAACCTTTCCAAAAGTTTCTCAATGTACTTCTGTTGTGTCATGTAGATACACTCATCTCGAAACAGAAACTGAATCCCAAGATAATAATGTAGAATGCCTAAATCATTCACATCAAATGTTTGCTTCAATTCTTCTTTGAACATCTGCAAATCTTCATCTCTGGGACCTGTGACTATAATATCATCCACATAAATGATTGCTATAATCATCATACCTGTTTCAACTTTGACATAAAGAGTTGGAGCCGCATCTGAGTTATGGAAACCAATGGATAAAAGATATGTATGTATCTTTTCATACCATGCTCTAGGTGCCTGTTTTAAACCATACAAAGCTTTTATAAGCTTACACACTAAGTGTTCTTTACCTGTCTCTTCAAAACCTTCTGGCTGCTGAATATACACATCTTCGTGTAAATCACCATTTAGAAAAGCAGTCTTAATGTCAAGTTGATATATATGCCAACCAAAATGTGCTGCTAGAGCAAGTACTGACCTAATAATAGTCATCCTAGACGTAGGAGCAAATGTCTCATCATAATCAATACCTTTTTGTTGTGCATATCCTTTGACAACCAACCTGGCCTTGTATCTATCAATAGTACCATCTGCTTTCCTTTTGATTTTAAAGATCCATTTTACACCTATAGCCTTCTTTCCTTCTGGTAACTCACATAGCTGCCAAGTTTGATTCTTATGAATAGAATCAATCTCTTCTTGCATAGCTTTTCTCCAAATAGGAATTTTAAGTGCATCTTTAACACACGCAGGTTCATCTTCAACAGTCGTAAGTGCCAAAATATCATGAATCTCGAAGTCTTCAGCAAAACTTACATGATCTTTTTGCTGTCTAGTTTGACTTCTTGTTCTTACATGATCTTGTTGTTGTTGTCTAGTCTGACTCCTTGTTCTTCTAGTAAAAGTCTTTATACCACTATCTTTCCAAGTCTGATATAACCACGTAGGTGTATCCTTGAATAGTGGTGAAACTCTTTCTGAACTTTCAGCTTCCACAGGTTCTGGAATTTGTCCTGCCGAGGTACTAGGACTTTCTAGAACTTTAACTTCTTCCATTTCTGGAATCAAAGTTTCTTTTGGAACTGACTCTGTAGAAGGTTGTGAAATTCCTCTTTCTTCAATTTTTTCTTGAATACTAGGAATTTGAGGTTTAACTCCCTCCTGATATGGCTGAACATCTACATCCAGAATCTTTCTAAAAATTCCATAGTCATTTTCACTAATGAACTCCGGAATTTTTGCTTCTTTATCATAAACCTTATCTTCAGCAATATAAGCATTACGTGAAAGAATAACTTCACCTGTCTCTGGAACATAAAACCTGTATCCTTTGCTTTCAACAGGATATCCAATAAAAACAGCTTTCTTTGCCTTTCAATCTAGTTTGCCTCGGTCCTTTTTCTCAACATGTACATAAGAAAGTGATCCAAACACTTTGAAGTAACTCACATTAGGTTTTCTACCATAATAAGCTTCATACGGTGTGATTACCTTTAAAGCTTTTGTAGATGACCTGTTTAAAATGTGATTAGCTGTATGTACTGCATCAAACCAGAATTTTGGTGAAAGCCTCTTGAACGCCATCATGCTCCGCATCATTTCAACAAGCACTCTATTCTTTCTTTCTGCAACACCATTTTGCTAAGGAGTATAAGCAATAGTAAGATGTCGAGTAATACCTTTCTCATCGAGAAATGTCTGGAACTCATTTGACAAGTATTCTCCACCTCTATCACTTCTTAGAATCTGGACAATTTCCTGACTTTCATTTTCAACCATAGCTACAAACTTCTTGAACATAGGAAAGACTTCTGACTTCGACTTAAGACCATAGATCCATGAGTATCTTGTAAAATCATCCACAAATAGGACAAAATACCTGAAACCCTGAATAGAGTCTGCTCTCATAGGTCCATTCACATCTGAATGAATAATCTGCAATTTCCTGGTAGCTGTAATATGACCATGTTTCTTGAAAGGTAGTTTATGCATCTTACCTTCAAGACAACCTTCACATATATATGAATCATTAGGTAGCTTGAATGAGGGTAAACTCTCAACCATACCTCTATCTTTGATATTCTTGAGAGCTCCAAAACTGATATGTCCAAATCTTTCATGCCATAGCTTCATATCTTCCACCGGTGACGAAGATTTGACTGCATATGCTTGACTGATTTTTGACAAAACAAAGATCCCTCCTTTATGCTTACCTTGTAAAAGACACTTGTCTTCTTTATGTGATAAGATCTTACAAAGATCTTTCTCAAATACAACTTTAAAACCATCACTTAAAAATGCAGATATAGATAGCAGATTTATCTTCATTTCAGGTACATAAAGGACATCTGAAATTTGAAAATTACCACCTTCTCTTGACTTTAGGGTTACTGTACCTATTCCCATAACATCCAAATCATTGCCATCTGCAATAGTAACTCTTTTACCTGAAGAATAGGAGAGAGAAGAAAATACATCTCTACAACCTGTCATATGCTTTGTAGCACCTGAGTCGAATATCCAAGGACTTGCTGAAAGAACTTGTAAAGCTGCTTGATCAAAAGCTACTTCCTCAATAGTGATACAGGCATAAGAATCACCTTGAGATTTCCCTTTTTTATCATCTTCTGCAACATTACCTGATGCCTTTTTCTTTTCTGCTGCAATCCTTTTATAACATTCTGACTGAATATGTCCACGTTTCTTGCAAAAAGAACATATTTTTACCTTCTTCTTAGAAGAATTCTCTTTAGATGTCGTAGATACAAAATCTGAAGTAGAAGGTGAGAGGGATCTACTTTCCTTCTTGGATTTTTTTTCCTTCTTCTTATCCTTCTTCTTCTTACCCTTTGATGAAGATGAAAGTGCTTCTTCATTCTCTTCCATTCCCTTCAACTGATCTTCATCTTGAAGTAACAAGAACTCTAACTCTTCAAATGTAACCTCTCTATCTCTTGTGGTAAGGGTAAGAGTGGTTATGAAAGATCGATATGAAATAGGAAGTGAATTAATCAGCGTATTTACCATTTCTTCATCTGATATCTCAACTCCTACATTTAGAAGTTGATCTCTCAAGTCAACGAGTCTCGTAATGTGGGTTTGAATTGACTCACCAGCTTTCATCCTTGTATTTGCTAGTTGTCTCCTCAAGTGAGCTTTTCTAGCAGGATTTCTGCTCTGAAAAAGATTCTCAAGCTTTAACCAAGCTTGACTAGAACTTCTGCAAGATCTGATCTGTGGTAGAATATGCTTTTTGACGCTCATTGCTATGAATGAAAGTGCTAAAGCATCTCTAGCATCCCATCTTACCTGATCTTCAGTAGGAGGAACTCTAGGTAAAGACCTAGCAGTGACTCTGGATGTCAAAGTGGTTACCTCTTCTTCTGTTGGTTCTGTAATAGCAATTCCAGTACCTCTTGAAGCTTCTGTAGACCCTTCTTTGCCTTCTCGTCTTGGTCTTGTTAAGGATCCATTGACGATACTCCATAAATCCTTTGTCACTAACAAGTTCATCATCATGAAACTCCACATGGGATAATTAGAAGATCCATCCAACTTGTCTTCAATCTCAATTCTAATCTCACTCATCTTATCTTAAGTGTGTATGTCAATTATGTAGCTCTGATACCAAGTGTTGGAATTTGGGGCCTGTTGGAAGCAGTCAGAGGCACAGACGACATGGAAGCATGTAAAGACGGAGCAGGGAGCCAGTCGGATCATTTTTTCAAACAAATATGTTTTTTATTACCTCTTCAAACATCCAACAGTGATTTTCATCACTCTTGTAACATATGTAATATAGACAAAACCCCATTTTGTAATCCATAGCTCCATTTTGTGCAAGCCGAGGAGTCCTCGAGCTTGAGGAGCTTAGGTAGAATACGCGTACCAATTTTCGTTATTTTTAGACATCGTTTACCCTTCCAAATAGCCTCTAGGACCTATTTTTTAACTATGCCGGTCACTAGATGTGAAACCGGTCAAAACTAGTCTAGAAACTATAAAAAGAGCTAGAGAGCTCATTTTTGGGGTGGGTTCATTTTGGCTAGTGTGAGCTTAGAGTTAGTTTGAGCTTGTAAGAGTATTCTTGAGTAATAGAGCTAATTTCCCACCTTCCATTGTGTCTTGCTTGTCTCTTCCTTGTGTGTGTATGTGTGTGTGCATCTTTGTGCTTCTCACCTTCACTCTCACATCATCTCATGTTCACGATCTTCATATCACTCCTACCTCTCCCACAGATTGACATTAAGGAGGTGAAGCTTCTTAACGTGGTTCTCACCATCGTGCTAGAGCAACACCAAATTTGGCGCCGTTGCCGGGGATCGAGTCTAGGACGAATGTGTGATGGTAAGAGTATAACAAGAAGTGGCGTTGGAAGGTAAAAATTTCAGTTTTTGTTGTTGTTTTTACTTAGTTTTTAGTGTTTTTCACCTTCCCCATACTCCATCTTCATCATCGCATCATCATCTTCATCTCCAAAAAAAAAAATCAGAAAATTCACCATATCCACCCATTCACCTCATTTCCCCTCATTTGTGCATGCGAGAGAGCGAGAGAGAACTTTTGTGCTTGTGTGTGCTTGTGTTTTCTTGAGTTTTCTTGCAGGTACAGAGCTCCAGTGCATCAGGAAAGCTTGGAAAAGGTAAAAATTTACTCTCTGTCAAAGATCTGCCGAGTGTGGCGGACCATCGCGATGGTCTGCAACTTTTGGAATTTTTGGTAGGCGACCACACCACGAGGTAGGCGATCCTTGCGCATCCACGAATCCACAGGCGCATCTCGAAAATTCGCATTTTGGTGGACCATCGCGATTGGCTCGGACCATCGCGATTGTGTCGCACCATCGCGATTGGCTCAAGCCATCACGACGGCTCGGCCGGACCATCGCGACGGTTCACTTTTTCGGACCATCGCGACGGCTCACTTGAGCCATCGCGACGGGTCACTTGAGCCATCGCGACGGTCCACTTGGACCATCGCGATTATTCAGCTGACCCCGGACCATCGCGATTGGCTCACGCCATCGCCACGACAGTGCCACGTGTCAAGATAGACCATCGCGACGGCTCACTTTTTGGACCATCGCGACACTTCAAAAATTCGGACCATCGCGATTGGCTCACGCCATCGCATCGCGGACCATCGCGACGGTTCACTTCGGACCATCGCGATTGTCCACCTTTGACCGTTGACCGCGCCATCGCGATTGTCCGCTTGATCACGCCATCGCAACGGTTCATTTTTCGGACCATCGCGACGGTCCATTTCCACGCCATCGCGACGGTTCACTTTTTCGGACCATCGCGACGGTTCGACCTCACGCCATCGCGATCGTTCATTTCGGACCATCGCGACGGTTCATCTTTTCGCACCATCGCGATTGTCCAAATTCCACGCCATCGCGACGGTTCGCTCGGACCATCGCGACGGTCCCAGACCATCGCGATTGTGCACCCCCATCGCAAATTTTGGGCTCCAATTTTTGACCAAATTTGAGGGTATTTTTTAGAAATTTTTGGACCATTAGACTCATAGGAGACTCCTTAGCTCATATCTGAAGGAAAACCTGATTGTCAGTTTTTACCCCCCAGGGCCTGAACGCTCATAACTTTTTCATCCGAAGTCCGTTTTTTGAGCTTAATAGCTCGTTAGAAAGCTCGTGACGAGTACTACGTGACCTCAACTGTTTTTTTTTTCATAAAGAATACATCTATTTTTGGATAAGCTATTTTGAGGTTCACCTAGTTGGGACTAGGAAGCCAGGGGGCAAGTATTGAAAATTTGGGCAAAAGGGAAGGGACTAAAAAGGTGTGTATGCTCAAGTGCTTGATCATTCAATTGTGAATTGGTCTAATATTGGAATTTTTCCAGGTCTAGCAAAGGCAATCAAAGGCAAACAAGTAAGGCAGTGAAGACAGTAAAGCTTGGGAAGCGCGGCTTCTTGGGCAACAGGGCATCAGAGCAACCAGAAAAGCCGACTCGAGGTTGGAAGATTACTCAACCCCCTCAGTCAATTCTTAGCTTAGGCTAAACGGTAGTTGTGGATTAACGACGATAGAAACGCCTCAAGTTCAAGGTACCTAATTCTTTCAAGTTTAAGACTTAAAGTAAAGGTGTGTGTGGCGAAAACCTAAAGAAAAGAACATAAGTCTGACGGAACGAGAACTCAAAACTATAACGGAAAGTCGAATTCCTGACGCATAAATTAAGACAAGAATCCAGAGAAAATTAAAAAGAATCAAGAAAGTAATCACAAAGGACCATTGACGATCTAAGTGTGTAATTGAGCGTGCAAGGAAGAAAATTAATGAACCTTAGATCGGGCAAACATATAGGTAAGTCGGACAGAAGAAGCCTTAGATCATCAGAGGCTAGTGTAAGAACTACCGCTCGATCTTGGGCTCAGCAATTGAATAGCAATTACCCCTACAAGAGCTCAGATACTAGCGAATCAGAAATGGCATTTAGCACAGACAGACCAGAAGGAGGGTCTAATGTAGCATATTTAGAAAAACCTGAAGGACCCTATAGAACACAATTAGAGTTTCTCCGAACCAACCGATTAGGTGCTCGCATCTATGAGGATGGTTTGCGAAGGCAAGTGGTGCAACTGCACAACCCTGATCAACCCATTGGATTGGAAAGACCAGTGGTGAAATTTGAGAGAGACGCTTACATAGACAAGGAAGGAACCATGTACGTTCTAAGTACGCAGCCAAACGATACTAATGAGTTTGGCACAATTCCATTAGAGACGGAGGCGAAATTTCAAGGAAAAGAACCGTTAGAAGAACCTAGAACACCTAGAGGGAAATCCGTATTAACGAGAGTACTCATCCCAGAATGGATCCCTCAAGATAACAGGAGCACCGAGTTGTTTGTAAATAAAGAGACGGATGAAGCCTTTTGGAGGTACAGAAAGGAACACCCTGGTGAGAAAGGCATCATTACAATCTATGAATTCAAGGACCCAGATACACCTGGAAAGGTTGTATACCTGGATGAGACTTCAGAAAGAGTCTTCGTGGTGCCTGAGCGCGCTAAAAACACATACATATGGAGAGGTGAATTGATATTCCCTCCATCTAGAACGAACATGAATACAAGTCAACAAGGGGCAGGAACCTCCTCAGCCCATGGAAATCAAAGAGAAGGAACTAAAGAAAGACCGGAAGTAAGCTTTAATCACCCCATAGGGAGAGATAGAACAACCTCGAACACTAATAGAATGGATAGACAAAGAGATCATGGAATACCAGGTGGTAGAGATGATTTTCCTCTACCTAGACCACGCGAACACGCAAGAGTATTGAGACCCACTCAATTAGTAAAATCAATGAAAAATTACTTTGATGGGACGGGAGATCCCTATGACCATGTCGCAGAATTCAAGCAAGTACTAAGAGCAGAACAAGTTGAGGACATGTTCACGCAATACAACGCATTTGGGCTAACGTTAAAGAATACCGCTTTAACTTGGTTCCAACCATTGCAACAAAGGCAATTTAGAGACATCCATCACTTTTTAGAGTCATTCATCACTGAATTCTCTAAAAGTGGGATTAGACATGACACGTCTTCGTTGATTCATAGCTTTAAACAAACCCCTCAGGAAACAGTTAGACTGGCAGGTCGTAGATTCAGAAAATATGTCGAACGATGTCCAATGCAAGAGCTACCCTCACAAGCCAAACAAGTATCATTGTTCTTAGATGGCTTGTTGAGCGCTAAACTACGCTCCTATGTGTATCTAAAAGAACCCAGAATGCTAGAGGAGTGTGTAAGAATATGTATAGACATCGAGGACAACCTAGGAGATGAATTAGAACTCTCAAAGGTCTATAAGGACTCAGATTGTTCTTCTCTAGCATCCACAAAATTGTCTAATTCGATAGAGGACCTAGCAGAAAAAGTGGCCCAAAAACTAGGAGTTTCTAGTAAACAGGTGCCCAAGCTACCAACTAACGTACGTTGTTACACTTGTGGTGGAAATCATTTGGCAAACGTGTGCCCCAATGCACCTCAACCTCAAGCCAACCCTAGTGGCCAATATTGCACAATTGAGAGAAGATATACGAATCATACGGCTCAGGACTGCCCATACAACAAACAAACCGTGAGACAGAACTACCCGCAAACATACCAGCAGCCAGGTAGGTATCAAGGCCAATACAATGCTCAGCCTTATTATTATAGGCCTCCTCAGAACTACCCATACCAGGCTCAACAGAGACCTCAACCCGTCTTAGCTCAGCAGCCACCCCCACCAGCGAATGTCATCTCAGTCAAATACGCTGCTGCAGAAGAGAACCTAAGTAGGGCCTTAGTGCCTTCTTCACCTTTGATCACAGAAAGTGACCCGAACTCAAACAGCTTTGACTCTACTCATGTAACTAGTCCACCCGCTTATTACACGGAGTCACCAGAACATGTGGAGACATATCATTATGATAATCCTCCAATGGAACCTAGTTGGGAGCCAGATTATACTAATGTGATGTACGCAAACCCAAACCCACGGCCCCAATTGAGACAACAGAGACCACAGGGCCCTAGAGGACCATGCTTTAGGTGCCAAGGAGATCACTTCATAAAGGATTGTCCACATCCCCCAATAGCAAGGCAATCACAGTACTATAACATCCAAGGCTTTTGTGCCGATTGTGGCAAAGAGCATATAATCAAAGATTGTTCTAAGAACCCAGTTAACGCTTCGAATGTGACACCGATCAACGTGATAGGTATTGTAAACAATGCAGATGGATCCAACCCTACATACGTGCCTATCCAAGCTATAACAAGAGCCCAGGCGCTCCTACAAAACCAACAGCTTAATCAAGAGAAAGTAGCCGGAACTAGTGAAGTTGCAGAATCTAGTAGTAAAAAGACGAAATCTTGGAAAGATTCTAGAGAAAGAATCAAGAGAAAGTGGAGTAAAAAGATAAGTGAGTTGGAAGGAAGTTTAAGGGAGTCGAGAGCCAAAATACAAGAATTGGCTTCACGAGAAGTGAATCAAGAAGACCCAGCTCAAAAATCAGGATCAGTTTTAGCGGAACCCATACCAGAAGATCTAGACATGATGTTTCGTGCATATCAGGCTAGATTAAAAGAGGGACCTCAAGTAACGGAAATGAGTAAAAACTACCCTCGAGCTGATCTAGAAATTGAGAGAACTAAACTGTGCATGAAGATGGTAGAATTAGCACAAGCTTTGTTTGAAGCCTCTAGATATCTTAATTGGAATAACATGGCAAAACCGGAATTACACTTTCAAGGACTAATGGAGAGGCTAGAACACTTGATAGAAAGCAAAGAGAAAAAGGATCAGTCTAGGAACCCTATTGTCCCAGAGACACAGGAAAGGAATGCACCATCCCTGTCTCAAGTACCCAATACAGAAAGTCAAGACAATTTGTCTTCCATACGTAGGTACTCACATGAATTTTTGAGGGAAATCCAAGAAGAGAAATGGAGAAAAGAACAAGGAACTCATCCTCCTATTCAAGAAATAAACGACTTGCAGGAACAATTTCCCCAAGACATCCCCTCTATTTACGATGATGTAGAGGTGGAACGACTGAGTGAACCCACAGGATTTGAATCTAATTCTCTACAAGAATTACCTCAGTTCACAGGACCTTGGGAAGCAAAGTCTATTAGTATGAGAGCACCCACGATAATAGTGAGGAATGAAGAATCAGTGATCCCTAGAAACACGGAAGTGATCAAGAACACGAAAGTACAGTGTAATCTCACTTTGGAGGAATTGTTAAAGGTAAAACCAGAATTGTGGAAGCACGTAGCAAATCAATTCCCTGAGCTAGCTTCCACGTCCTCTCAAATAGGATCACGTAAGAAGGTACCAGAGATACCTGTGGAAAAGATTGGAGACGTAAGCGAAGGAGAGGAAGGTAACACATATCTTCCAATAACCCATCAGGGCTACACCACGAAAGCCATCTTAGATTCAGGAGCCGGAGTAGCCATAGCTACCACCGCTTTGTGGAAACGTTGGGGTAAGCCAGCCCTCAGACCCACCAGGATGAAGCTACAAATGGCCGATGGACACATAGAAAAACCATTAGGCTTACTAGAAGGCATATCTCTCACCACTTGTGGTGTAGAATTTGAGCATACCTTTGCCATTTGTGACTTTGCGAAAAACCGTGCTTATGAGATGATATTGGGACGACCATTCATGCGTCAATTGCAAATTGTACAAGATTGGGGAACTAATTCTTTGTACTTGCAACATTTAGGAGTGACTACCAAAGTCGATCTTAAAAACTATTCACATAGAGATGTACCCCCAATACAATGGAATACCATCCATAAGACACCAGTAGAGACGGAATCCGTGCACTCATTAGAATCAGATCCTTCTTGGTTGCATGAGGATACCCATTTATGGATGTGTAAAGTAGCTAAACAAGAGGAAGAACGATTAGAAGCAAGGACCTTAGGTGCAGAACAACATCCACGAACCCTTCAAGATCCAGCCTATGCACCTGTAGTATTCCCAGATGAAGAGTTTGAACCCCATGGTTGGGCAGAAATACTAGCAACCATGGATGTAGCCATCAATGAAGAACAATGGACACCCCACTGTGACGAGGATGGCTATGACATTTCAGTTTTCACGATAGAGCCAATCATGGGCGATGCAATTTTGGAAGAGTGTGAACCGAACACTGATGCATTCGAGGATGCAAGCGATTTCGATTTAGAATCAATTATCATGGACCCACCCTTTGCATCAGAGGAAGAATATTTCTACGAAGTAGAGACTCACACTCAGAGACATGAGGAAATTACGAACGAGGTAAGGTTAGCCACAGAAGTGACTACTAAGAGTGAAGGCAAGAAAAGGAAGAAGAAAGAAACCATGACAGAAAAAGAAGAATCTTTGTTTGAAGTACACGAGAACTTCAAGAAATATGAAATCGAAGATAGAAGAATCATGGTACGAATGCCTAATAGAAAAGTGAATGATGGACAAGTATATGATAACCGAGAGAAAACCAAGAAAGTAATAGTTGCCATAGAAGGAGAAGAAGAAAAATGCACATATATAGGGCGTGGTTTGACGACTGAAGAAGAAGAAGAGCTAGTTGCCCTATTGCGCGAATATAGAGATGTTTTTGCTTGGAGTTACAAAGATTTGAAAGGAGTAGATCCAGATATATGTTCTCATAGAATCCCTATGACTCCAGATGCAAAACCGACAAAACAGAAACCTTACACGTACAATGATAACTACGCTGCGAAGATTAAAGAGGAGATAGATCGCTTGACAGAAGCAGGATTCATTTACGAAATTGAGCATACCGAATGGGTATCCCCCATTGTGGTTGTGCCCAAGAAGAATGGAAAATTGCGTGTGTGTATTAACCTTAAAAAGTTAATGCCGCCACAATTAGAGATAGTTATCCTCTTCCTATCACAGAACACCTATTGGAAAGAGTTGCGGGCAAGGAAGTTTACAGCTTTCTTGATGGATTCTCAGGCTATAATCAAGTAGCCATTGCTCCAGAAGACCAACACAAGACGGATTTTGCCACAGAATGGGGCATATTTGCATTTCGTGTGATGCCATTTGGCTTAACAAATGCACCCGCTACTTTCCAGCGACTCATGTGTCATGTTTTTAAGGAATTCTTACGCAAGA
Source organism: Ceratopteris richardii (assembly GCA_020310875.1). Taxonomy (NCBI): domain Eukaryota; kingdom Viridiplantae; phylum Streptophyta; class Polypodiopsida; order Polypodiales; family Pteridaceae; genus Ceratopteris; species Ceratopteris richardii. Next base: position 137,910,978 of record CM035414.1, read on the forward strand.
GCTTGGAAGTTTATGTCGATGACTTATGTGCTCATTCAAATGTAAGACAGACACATATTCCAGAGTTAAGACAAGTATTTGACAAATGTTGAGAATATCAAGTTTGTTTGAACCCAGAAAAATGCGTTTTCATGGTCAGACAAGGCAAAATTCTAGGACACATTGTGTCAAAAAATGGAATCTCTACGGATGAAGAAAAGGTGAAGGTAATTGCGGATCTACCCAGACCAACTAATGTGAAAGAGGTACAAGCTTTTATGGGCCATTGCGGTTATTATAGGAGATTCATACACATGTATGCTATCATAGCCAAGCCTTTGTACTCTCTTTTAACCAATTTTGAGTGGACAGATGAATGTGAAAATTCATTCAATGAACTTAAACGACGTTTGTGCTCAGCACCTATATTGACAACCCCAGATTGGAGTAAGCCATTTCATGTACATGTGGATGCATCCAATTACGCCATAGGATGTGTGTTAGCACAACCCACGAATGAAGGTAACATAGATCTCCCCATAGCTTACGCTAGCAGACAATTGAACGCAGCAGAAAGAAATTACACCACGACGGAACGAGAAGGATTAGGGATGATCTACGTAGTAAAGAAGTTTAGGCACTACTTGTTGGCCAACAAATTCAAGTTCTTTACAGATCATCAAGCCCTATTGTACTTAGTCAACAAACCATGTAACTCAGGACGATTAATACGCTGGTTTCTATTACTCATGGAGTATGATTTTGAAGTAGTAGTCAGGAAAGGAAAGACACATCTTAGAGCTGACCACCTCTCAAGATTAACCTCAGGAGAAGCTCCTCAAGGAATAGCCGATGAATTACCAGATGAATACTTGTTTAACCTTGAGATAGCACCAGAATGGGCTAAGCCTATAGTCCCTATTCTGACATACGGACCCAAGAATCCTAGGATAAAGATCAAAGAAGGAGAGATCACCAAGTCGCAGAGGTACCAAATCATGGCAGGAAGCATATATAAACAGGACAATCAAAAGATTCTTGCTTGTTGTGTAGATGAATCAGAGCATGCGAATTGGTTGCAATTAGCACACATAGGTGCACTAAAGCAACATCATTCAAAACATCGAACATTACGGACTCTGCAGAGATTGGGAGTATATTGGCCTACGATGGAAGCAGATGTCTACAAGTTGTGTAAGGAATGCCATGTTTGTTGTGAAAGACCACCAGTAGAGCATGCGACATTATATCATGTGTCTCTCACACCAGACTGGAGTGAACCTTTAGTGACATACTTGAGGACGAACACATTCCCTCAAGGCATGACCTTAGCTCGACAATGCAGTCTAGAGCAGGAAGCTCAAGACTATTCACTTATTGGCGATAATTTATACAAAAGAGGACGAGATGGATATTTAAGACAATGTGTTCATGAAAGCGATTATCTGAGCATACTGGAGACTGCACACCAAGGTGTTGCAGGAGGTCACTTTGGACCCGATAGGATAGTCAAAGCCATCCTCTTTTCAGGATTATGGTGGCCCACTCTTCACATGGATGCACATACCTATGTAAAGAGATGTGATGTGTGCCAAAGAACTCAATTTCCTACTCGCAGAGATGAAATGCCATTGAAACCCATGATGGGCGGACGTGCATTTTCAAAGTGGGGTATAGACTTTGTAGGACCCATTAACCCCCCTGCAAAAGGTACACATGCAGAATACATTATTGTTGCCACAGATTATCTAACCAAATGGGTAGAGGCAAAAGCCACAAAAAAGAATGATGCTCACACGACTGCGAAATTCTTATTTGGAAATGTCTTTACAAGATATGGATTGCCTATAGAGTTAGTGAGCGATCGAGGCACTCACTTTCTAAACCAAGTCATTAAATATTTGTTACAGGATTTTATGGTGATTCACAAGAAATCTGCACCATATCATCCCCAGGCCAATGGTCAGGCTGAAAGCACTAACAAGATACTTTGTAACGTACTGACGAAACTCATGAACAACAAACATTCAGATTGGGACAAACAGTTACACCACGCTGTTTGGGCATATCGAGTGGCCTACAAGACCGTACTCAATGCAACTCCCTTTCAGATGGTTTTTGGTCAGAATGCTGTGCTTCCTTTGGACTTCTTGATACCGACCCTTAAGGTTGCACAAGAACATCAGTGGACCGGCCATGAATTATCAGCGAGAATAATGGACTTGGAACGATTAGGAGAAACCAGGCTAAAGGCAGCAGCAGGAATATACGCAGCGAAGAGGCGACAGAAAGCATATTTTGATGCACATGTGAAAGATAAAGGCCTAAAAGAAGGAGATTTAGTTCTAGTGTATACACTGAAACAGCACGCACGGAAGTTAGAAAAGCGAGGTTATGGACCTATGATCATTAACAGACTTTCGACTAGCGGAGCAGTACAGTTAGCCACCTTAGAAGGAGATATAATGCCTAATTACATTAGTGGCTGTAGAGTCAGGTTATATCAAGAACCTCTTACTGAGGATATGCTTAGACGACTCACATTGGCAAAGAAGCGTAAGGAGGAAGAAAATAGAATACGAGCGGAAGCTCAGGCAGAAGCCATAGAACGCATTAAGCGCATGAAGCTAAGAAGACAAGGACTAGGGAGAGAATATTATAACCATCTGGAAACATTCCCCAGATATCCCATGGCCATGTGTCAAGTAAAGTCAACCACTCATCCTAGCATAGTGGACAGAAGACCATTCATTACAGTTAGGCTAGAGCACGGCAATCCTTGCCAAGAACTCAGGGCTTTAATTGACTCAGGTGCTACGACTAGTGCGATTAGATGGTCCCACTATAAGGATTCAGGAATAGAAATGCGGCCAATTGAGGCATACCTCATAGGGCTAGGAGGCATGGAAACCCCTTGCATGGGTGAGGTGGACCTTCCTATCCTCATTAAGGATTTGACCATGACAGCGAAGCTACTAGTGTGCCATGATGACAACCTGATAGAACCCCTAATCCTTGGCCAAGATTGGCTATACGATCACTCAGTGGACCTAAATCTTAGACAAGGCTCCTTACAGATCGGAACCTTAGAGCAGAAGCGAGTGATACCGCTTGACTTCCCTAACGGCATGCCGCCTGACGGTTGTAACCCTAGACCCTATGAAACACATGCGACGGGAGACCGGAAGATCTTTAATCAGACCAGTCGCGTTACGTCTACACCAACCCACTCGGGCTTGGCTATAGACAGTTGTCAATCAGAAGGACGACAGAAGATCTTCCCTGGGACTTCCTGCAAACTAGAAGAGGCAGTTACCCAACCGCAAGGGCAGATGGACACAATCAGCGGTCAGGTGGGCTGCATCAGCGGCCAAATGAGCACGACACCCTGCGGTGCTCATCCTTCCAAACTTGTTGCGGACTGGCCTAGATTAAAGTTAAAGAATGCATCACTTCCTAATGGGCAGGTCACGCAAGTGTTGGATCTCCCTTCTTTTCCAAAGCAGAGCGTCCATTCGACCTCTCTACCTCAACCACGACAGAGTCAACCACGACGAAGGAACCCAGACCGACTGCAGTATCAGAAGACACAACAAGGAAGGCAGTTTAGGCCACCCAAAGGAAGCGGCACAGACAAATATGGGTGCCAAAAGGACAAAAAGCACCGAAGAACTCCAACCAAGCAGAGATCGACAAGAAAAAGGCAAGGCAGAAACAGAATCAGTATCCACCATCCCCTCGACCTTCTTCTACAGGTCCGAGCATTCGACAAATTTGGATCGCCAAGAAATACCTTACCCATAGACCCACACCCACGCATATTTGGGTACCCAAACCATGTATCATAGCTCAACCCTTAAGCCATGTAATACATACCCCTCACAAATCTTTCCATCCCTCAACACCACCACACCCGATACTACCTTTGACCCCTCAGCAGAAACCCACCACCCACTCAAGGACTCTTAGGAAATGGATACCGAAGCGTGTCCAATCGTCTTCCCCTAACCCACTGTCTAACTACCCCCCGACTAACATACAACCTTGTAATAAATCACTAACCTTTAAACCTTGTATAAATTCACCCACCATCATCACACGTCACTCATAATCTCATCTCATCAAGGAACGTATGCATCATCTGAAACGTGTAGGTGTCTAGAGACCTGCACTAGTGCTGCAAGAAGCATTGCATCCATCACATCACAGCACTTGGCTACACGGGTTACGCATCAGTTATGGAAAGGGATTGCGGTCTCACTTTAATGGGATCATAATTAATTTCCATGCTAATGTGTTAATCTTTTGTAGCAGATCTTTCTCATTAACGCATCAGTCATCATGCAAACCGACGAAGGACCATCAGGAGCAGGCCCCAGTGTAGCGGCAGTGCCCCTCAATGTTTTACGAGCAGAATCCCACCCGACTGCTCCACCGCCAGAATTCCAAGGATTTCCAGGGCCCATGCCGATTGACAACCCACCTATGGGCTACACAGAAAAGATACACCGTAACTCTCACTGGTTTCAGGGACTTGCAGGACCCTTAGCGGACGCGGATTTCATATTTGAATCTAATTTGACATTTGATGACCGCACTTGGGGAAAATACCAATTCTTCTCCAGAGAGTTCGAAGCCCTACAGAACACCCAGGATTTAACTCACGTTTGGGCCAGAGCAGGCTTCACGGAGTATTTCAGTGATCCTCTGCCCAAACCTGACTTTTACAGGTGTTATTATTTAATCACTACTTTGCTGGCCTCGGAGAATAAGGATATCCCCGGAACTTTTATTTTGCCTTCTTTAGTGGATGATCCACCCTACAAAAGGTTTTACCTCTCAAAGGATTTAATCAGAGCGGCCATCAAAGATTAATTCCAGACCCTATGAAACGTGGGGATGTCACTAAGTGGGAGGAGATCTCAGCAATTACACCGGAGCTGTCAAAGCCACTAAGGATATGCATGCAACACTTCGCATTCCCCGCTCAGGACAGATTTACCATGCCCCATAAAAGAATATGGTTTGGATTGTACTTAGCGTGCACGGGACCTCAGACTGTTGATCTGGCGAGCTGGATCATTGATCAAATGTATTTGGCACAACACAGATGGGAACGCAAGAAAGTGCTTAATGGATGTTGTGCGCTGACAAGAATTGTTTATATGTGCTTGGCTTATGACTTGCCAATTGAACGTGCATTAACAGGAGAAGAGCTGAAAGCATTCAAAGGAACGACGAAGAAAGCCAGGAAGCCCAGTAGAACACGGGCAGGTAAGCGCATGAGAGGCACCATTCCTTGCCTTCAAGTGCCAGAGTCACCATCACCACAACCCTCTCCAGAGCGATCACCAACAGAAGCCGCTCCCACAGTACAACCTATTCGCATAAGGTTGTCTAGACCAGTGGTCACGGAGGGCACTACTAGTATCGCTGCACCTCAGGCAGCTGCAACCACAGAACCCACCACCACAACAGCAGAAGCTCCCACCACTATTGGTGCGGATGCCTTTTCTTTCCCAATACCACACATAGAGGCAGAACCAATAAATACAACATTCGATTTTGAAATGCCTGATGCATTCTCAAATGAATTCCAGTTTTCAGAGGCACAGATGTTCTCTCAAGAATATGAACGCCCCAGTTACCCTACCACACCGCGGGATCTGCCACAGGGACAAGTTGTGTCGAGCTCCGATGATGAACGAACAGCCACAGATGACGAAGAAGGTGACGATGAAGCTAGCCAGGGCACGCATGATTCCCAAGAACAAGGACAGACAGACGGCCAAGGCCAACAAACCGATGCGCACGGTGACACCAGCACGCACGAAGAGGAGACTTTCGAAGTAGCAGTTTACACGCTGGCAATCAAGAAATTATATCATACAATGGAGAAAGTCTGGGCACGGAAGAAATTGACTGAAGAAGAGAGCCAGACCCTAATCGAACAAGAACTAGTCTCCGGAGGATTTGAAGAAGTCTACATCAGAGGGTTCAGAGAACTGGTCCAATCCATCGGCCCGGTCGAAGCACTGAGGTATTTACAAAGGAAGCCACTCCCCCAATACGACCCTCGCAGATTTCGACTGCTATCGAAGCCCGGTGAATATATTCGAGTTCCGGTAGGTGCTCAATCATCCCACCAGGCACAAGATGCACGCCTACGGCCGGAAAGATCCTTCACCGAAGAAGCCATCCTAGTCGACTCCCCGCCACGTACTACCGTTGTACATACTACCACTATCCTTGAAATAACATCCACACCATCTACTCCTCTCTCACCTCATGTTTCACCAACCCATCCTGTATCCCCAGCACACCCACCTACTCCTCCCACATCCACACCAGTCCACGGCAACATAGCCACACCCTTTGCCCTACCCATTCATGCCACCATGCCCACACCCAACCCTCCGCGTCTACATGCTAACCCCTTCACCCCTTCATCCTTCCCAGCTTTTCCCCCACCTTTAAGACACCCTTTCACCTTTCTAACCCCACTAACCTTCTCACCAGTTTCACCTCCCCAACCCACCATAAACCCTATTTCCCCTTTTCACCAAGCCGCTCCAGCCATCCCCCCTATAAATTACTCAACATTTGCAAATCCCGTCTTCACACCTACACAACCACCCACATACACACCGCTTTTCACAGTCACCGCACTTGACACGTCCAACGACATGGACATCTCACCACCCACCGCACCAGCACCCACTCCACTCACAGCACCATCATATTTAGGTACGTCACAATTTTCCACGATCACCACTGCATCCACCTTCCCAACCCCATTTCCCATTCCCGCTGCATCTACTTCCACTGCATCCTCACTTAGCACTCCATTACTATTATCGCCAACCATAGACACTGCACTTCAACAAATGTTCACATGCATGTCACAAGTACGAGATGAGTTCGCATCTCTGGGCAACAATTATCAACAGCTGCAGAGGACGACCAATGAATTGCAGTCGCAGCTCAATTCATTATCAATCGAGAATGCCTCGTTAAATACGCGACACCAAGAACTAAGAGAGGCATATCATAAGCTAGAGCTAGAAAGTGAAGAGAAGACAAAAGAAGCCACTGCTGATCTGGACAACCTGCTTCGAGCCCAAACAATTAGGAACGCGACGCTAACAAGGAATATGGGTCTACTCAGGAGGCACCTAGCCAGCCCAGGAGGAGAACGTGAGACTCCAAGCGCAGAATAGAGAAAATTTGGAAGCGGCACTGGACCACCCTGAACAACCATTAAGTCCGAGCAGATTCAAGGCAATCCCATCTGAATCGATGCGGATGTTGCTAGATGACCATGTTCGACTGCTAGAGGACTATGATCGAATGAACGAAGAACATCAGAAGCTAAAAGAAGATCACAAGTTGCTACAGCTCAGAGAACCGGCACCACAACAACTACCAGTGGCAGCAGAAGTACCAGAACCTGTGGACCCCTCTCCTGAACTCATAGAGGAACTCAACGCACTACGGGCCCAGGTAACCACTCTCCAATCACGCATAGATGTATACGAAGCACCACCACGGCCTGATTCCCCACCGGAGATCCCAGCTGACGACGAGAACATAACCATTCCGGTGGAGGAAACGTTTGAAGAAGCATACGAGCCAATACCCATCCCAGGCGGATAAGTCACGGCCGAAGGCCAGATGACCTATGAACTTCCGACCCCCGCATGGATGAAGACTATGGAGGAGATTGGAACAACGCACTCAGCTAGAGTCGGGGCCCAGCTACATGCTATGGCCATGATAGAAGAACGAATTTTGCAATCTCCCTACTTTGCTCAATTGGCCCCACGCAGGTACATATCCGGGCATGAGCTTCAATACAAACCTTACTTCATGCTAATGTCCGAATACCAGCTGGCCATAGAAAAGCGAACTGGCAAGAAGCCATCACATGCAACCCAGTTCGAGCCTGAAGACTTGCCACTAGATGCGCAACAAGGCACTATTTATCAACCAGATTGGCGTACACGTCTTTTACAGGAGTACCCAGAAATGATGAGCACATGGGTAAAAGCGCCCTTACATTTAAAGTATAATCCTTGCTGGGGACCAGTACCACGACACCGCTCCTGGACTGCATTCGCTATCAAAGTACAAAATAACAGGCAGTGTCAGGATTGGCTGAATTACCCCTACTTCAAGCCACCTACCGAGTTGCCCACTGTTGGCTATATGATGGCTACAATCCGTCACTGGCTCCCTCGCCTGAAGCATATGGATGATATCGCCGCGCATATGACTGTCAAAATTTTTGACATGATGCAAATAATATTTAAAGTCTTCCGACGTGTCAAGGCACCGCATGTAAACACCCCGGGATTTGAGCATGGTAACTTTGATCTAGTATATGACATGAGCACAACGCCATCGCTCCGGGTGTGTTATGCCTGGCACTGTAGGATAAAATACCTCCCGGCATGCTACAAACAAACCTTTGAAGAGATGTTCACCACCGGGTTTTGGGAATACCATTCCGAGGTATTCATCAGCAGGCCCACACACTTATTGCAACTTTTTGCCTGTGAGCGAATGGTTTATTCCACACATTATCAACTCCCGCCACCCGACGAACCGCAACCGATAGACTGGGAGAAGCTCGAGGCTGATCTGGCCCGAGGCATTCGAGTATCTGAGCACACCCTCGCTCACGACCTCCTACAAAACTACATCCGGCAGACCGCACAACAAGGTTCTGTCGAGGATGACAGAAGCGAGAGGGAGGGGGGTGTTGGAAGCAGTCAGAGGCACAGTCAGAGGCACAGACGACATGGAAGCATGTAAAGACGGAGCAGGGAGCCAGTCGGATCATTTTTTCAAACAAATATGTTTTTTATTACCTCTTCAAACATCCAACAGTGATTTTCATCACTCTTGTAACATATGTAATATAGACAAAACCCCATTTTGTAATCCATAGCTCCATTTTGTGCAAGCCGAGGAGTCCTCGAGCTTGAGGAGCTTAGGTAGAATACGCGTACCAATTTTCGTTATTTTTAGACATCGTTTACCCTTCCAAATAGCCTCTAGGACCTATTTTTTAACTATGCCGGTCACTAGATGTGAAACCGGTCAAAACTAGTCTAGAAACTATAAAAAGAGCTAGAGAGCTCATTTTTGGGGTGGGTTCATTTTGGCTAGTGTGAGCTTAGAGCTAGTTTGAGCTTGTAAGAGTATTCTTGAGTAATAGAGCTAATTTCCCACCTTCCATTGTGTCTTGCTTGTCTCTTCCTTGTGTGTGTGTATGTGTGTGTGCATCTTTGTGCTTCTCACCTTCACTCTCACATCATCTCACGTTCACGATCTTCATATCACTCCTACCTCTCCCACGGATTGACATTAAGGAGGTGAAGCTTCTTAACGTGGTTCTCACCATCGTGCTAGAGCAACAGGGCCCCAGGATCGTTCCAATACTAAAACCTCTTGAGCATACACAACTTAATTGACAAGATGATAAGTGAGATAGAGAAAGAAAGAGATCTTGAGACAAGGATAGGGAACGTAAGTTGGATGCTTACTTCACTAAAGATAATAGATGTCCAAATTACAACATGGGAGTACTACTCAACCATATAAAGTGGTGCACTCACTAATGGAAGAATAAGAAGATGATGATACAAAATTTAGATTATGTCGAAATAATCTAAGTGTGTGTGAAGAGAATGAAGCATCGAAGCTAACAAAATAGTGTAACGAAATTGTAAATCAACCACAAGGTTAACTCACAAAGATAGTTACCACCACCTCGTAGAAGACTTCCTGCTGCAATGAGAGAAGCCTCTCCTTCACCACAAATTCACCTCCTTCAAGAGTGTGAGAACACTCTGTCTTCAAGAAGATCTCCAAGCTCTAGATCTTTGAGTGAGTGATTATTCAAGGAGCCAGGCCTTGTTTATATAGTATTTGTGTACCCATGAAAAGCTAAAATAAAGCACAACGATCGTGATTGATCGCTTACAAAAAAAAAAAGCTCTTCCGTAGTCCGTGCGTCTGCGTTTCATAAAAGCTAAGTTTGATGACTAACAAAAAAACTTTTGCTGCTGTTGCGTACAGGATTCGAACCTGGGTCATATCGTGTTTGCTTTTGAAACGTTGAACTAGACCAAGTCTGCCCACGTCGACTTATTGAAAGACTACAGAATAAAATATTTTATCTGTCGGCTGCGCCCGCTTGAAAGAATATAGAGAACTACTTGTTGAAGTAATTTGTTAAGCCAATGAGGACATTGACTTCCAATAGTTCCTACGTATGACTGAGTCTTCGTTTCGTACCATAACCGTGGGTGCTCTCATACAAGTAGACTTAGCTTCCCATGGGTCTGTGAAGTGGGGTAATTCATGTAAAGAATTAGACTCAAAATCTAATCTTTCTTGAGATTGGGTGCTCTCCTGCTCCTCATAAATGGATGGGATATCTTGTGGGAATCGGTCATGTGCGTCATCCACAAGTTCAATGGGAGGAGGGACTTCACTCTCTTTAGCCCATTTATCTTCTTGAATCTCTCGTAGGAATTCCGGTGAGTACCGATTCATAGAAGAAGATGTGTCTGGCTCTGTGGAGTTGGGAACATAAGCTTCCTGGGCGAGAAGGCTTAACCTTTCACTTGCCTTGCCCTTATTTGGAGGGGTGGGTTCCTTTTCTGATTGTGCAATTAGCCTCTCCAATCTTTCTAGCAGTCCATCAAAGTGCAACTGCGTCTTAGCTGAACTAGAGATGTTAAAGAGGCGACTAGCTTCAAACATGGTTTGAGCCAATTCCACCATCTTAGCACAGATTTTGGTTCGTTCAAGCTCTAGTTCTGCTCTAGGGTAACACTTTTCATGATCGGTTACATTTAGCCCTTCTTGGATTCTAGCCTGATATGCCTTAAGCATCATGTTAAGATCCTCCGGAGTGGGATCTGCTAGGATTGATCCTACTCTAGGGGGTGGTGGGGTTGTATGAGGTGGGTTGAAAGATGGTGGATTAGATGGTGATGGGGATGAAGGTGGTGGTGGTATGTGAGAGTTTGGTTGAGAGGTGAGTTCAGTTATCTTGGCTCTCGTTTCTCTAAGGCTTTCCTCGAGTTCACTCATCTTCTTTGCCCATTGTCTTTTCATTCTCTCGCGGCTATCTCTCCAAGCTCTAGTCCTCTTCTTGGTCGTGTTCTCAGTTTCACTAGCTTCAGAACTCTTTTCATGGCCTAAACTTTGGTTCTGTTGCAAGGCTTGAGCTCTAGTGACCACTTGCACTGGTGTAGTGGAAGTCACTCCCTGTGGAGTCTACAACTAACCCAATCACATTGATAGGAGTGATTTTTGGCATATTATTGGGATTCTTTGGGCAGTCTCGTAAGAGATGCTCCTTCCCACAATCTTGGCAAAAGCCTTGGATCGTTACTGACTGGGGTTGTGTAGGTGCAGGCATGGGGCAATCACGAATGAGGTGATCTCCTTGACATCTAAAGCACGGTCCTCTAGGGCATGGGGGTCTTACTTTCCTAGGTTGAGGTCTAGAGTTGGGGTTTGTGTACATGACGTTTGCATAATCTGGCTCCCAACTAGGTTCACTTGGTTCTTCAGAGTAATATGATTCATTATGCTTAGGTGACGGCATGTAGTAAGCCTGTGGACTATCTATGTGAGTAGAATCAAAACTATGATCACTCGGGTCACTTTCTGAAAGCAATGGTGTTACTGGCACTATGGCTCTATTTAGGTTCTCTTCTGCAGCTGCATACTTTACTCGGATCACATTTGCTAGAGCTGGAGGTTTTTGGGCTAACACAGGCTGAGGCCTTTGTTGATTTTGGTAGGGTTGTTGATAAGGTTGTTGTGGCCTACCATATTGCTATGGAGGGTATTGGTTCTGGTATCTTCCCTGTTGTGGATATGGCTGAGGGTAGGTTTGCCTAAGTGCTTGCTTATTGTAGGGGCAATCTTGCGCAGTGTGATTTGTGTATCTCCGTTCTATGCTGCAGTATTGGCTACTGGGATTCACTTGGGGTTGAGCCATGATGGGACATACGTTCGCCATATGGTCACCTCCATAAGTATATCACGACTTAACTGGGGAAAATCTTGGGATTTGTTTGCTAAAGACTCCTAGTTTTTGAGCTACTTTCTCAGCAAGTTCCTCAATAGATGTGGATTGCGAGGAAGAGAGGCTAGTGGAACTATCAGAATCTTTGTAGATTTTGGAAAGTTCTAATTCCTCCCCTAGGTTATCCTCGATGTTGATGCACATGCGTACACACTCTTTGATGGTCCTAGGGTCTTTCAAGTACACATATGATCTCAACTTTGTACTCAGCAATCCATCTAGGAATAAAGCCACTTGTTTGGCTGGTGTGGGTAACTCAGAAACAGGACATCTCTCTAGGTATTGCCTAAACCTTCTTCCTGCAAGTCTAACCATCTCTTGAGGGGTTTGCTTGAAACTATGAATCAGTGAGGAAGTGTTATGCCTTATGCCACTCTTAGAGAATTCAGTAATGAATGCCTCTAGAAGTCGGTCTATGTTCCAGAAGTGTCTCTCATTTAGTGGTTGAAACCACGTAAGGGCGGTGTTCCTAAGGGTTAGACCAAAGGCATTGTATTGCGTGAATAGGTCCTCGACTTGTTCAGCTCTCAAAACTTGCCTAAACTCGGCCACATGATTGTACGGATCTCCAGTGCCATCGAAGTAATTTTTCATGGACTTAACCAGCTGTGTAGGTCTCAAGGTTCTGGTGTGTTCCGGCCTTGGCAAAGGAAAATCATCAGCATTTCTTAGGTTCCTTGGAACTCTAGTTCTCTCTGTTTCTTCTCTATCCGTCTCTGCTCGTGTTCGTTCTCTTCCTATTGGCTTGGCAAAGCTTACCTCAGGTCTATCTCTACTTCTGTCCCTTTGAGCTCCATGAGCTTGGGACGTTCCAGCTCCTGGGTGACCATAAGAGATGTTTGATCTTGGTTGGGGAAAAAAAAATTCATCCTTTCAAGTGTAGGCATGCCTACCATGTTTTGTAACCACAAAGATCCTCTCTGAAGTGTTGTCTAGATAGGTCACTTTGCTTGGGCTATCGGGGTCTTTGAACTCATAGATCATGATCGTACCTATCTCATTTGACTGACTAGGCTTATACCTCCAAAAAGCTTCATCAATCTCTCGGTTTAAGAGCAGATCTATGCTCTTATTATCCTGGGCGACCCATTCTGGCGTGATAATTCTAGTGAGAGCTGATTTTCCTCGAGGGGTTTTAGGTTCTACACCCATGTTCCCTTGCTCTAGGTCACCTAAGTACATTTCTGGGATCACGTTTTTGAAATCATCTGTCCTATCTGGGACTGGTTACCACGTATATGGTTCCTTCTTTGTCTAGGTATGCTCCGTTTTCAAACTTGACTCCTGGATGTTCAATTCCAATAGGTTGGTCAAGGTTTTCAATTTGGACTACAGATCTTCTTATGCCGTCCTCGTAGATGTAAGCACCTAATCGGTTGGTCCTAAGGTATTCAAGTTGTGTCTTGTAAAGACCTTCATCCCTTTGTAAGTATGGCACACCTGAACTTCCTATGGGTCTCTCCATACCATGAGACATCTCTGACTCGCTGGTTTCAGAGCTAGGGTAGTGAGAATGATGGCTCAACTGTTGGGCCCAAGACCTAGCAGTATGATTGACACTAGCCTCGGAAGACCTAAGACTCTGTCTATCTCTCGCTAGGTGTCTTCTTGATCTAAGGTTTATATGCCTAACTGAGCAATCTCAATTTTTACCCAAGGTACAACCTCGTTGCCAATCAATTTGTATCAGTCACTTGGTTCTTTTTAGTTGATTATCGTGTTTATGATCTTGTCTGATATCACATCGTCAGGAATACTAAGTTAATTTCCACTGTTTCAGTTGATCGTTCCACGTTAAGTTCCTTTCCTTTAAAGTTATTGATCACACAGAGATCATGTTTTAGCTTGAACTTGAGTATTTAGGTAGTCTTCAACTTGATAGATGCATATCGTCGCCCTGCCTTACTTCTAGCACTATTTGCACTTAGCCTAAGCTAGGAATTGACAGAGGGAGTTGAGAGTATTCCAACCTCACTTGCTGATAAAGTGCTCAAGAACCCCGTTCTCAAGCTTGCGGAATGCCCTTGCTTTAGATGCCTTCTAGTGCTCTCAGTGGACCTGTAAAAGTCCCAAAGTTAGCTCAAGACTTAGATTCAAAGGACACAAAAAATCACTTTCATTCATGTAATTCACATGTCAACTTGCACCATGTCTCTATAGAAACAATTCTAGAGATCCCTTAGTTTTTCTTCCCCCTAGGTATGGTCACTTCAAAATAGTACATCTAATAATCATGATATTAGTTTTACCGTAACCAACCAGTAGAAGTTTTGGTTGTACTCCCCATGAGCTTTCCAACAAAACAAAAATCACAGCAAACGGATTTCGTATGAGAAAGTTATGACTGTTCAGGGTTCTAGGGTTAAAATAGGGTTCAAACAGGCTGACAGCTCACAGGATTTTTCTCAAAAATATAAGTGTAGGGACCTCGCAAATCACTAATGGCTTGATAAGTATGCCCAAAATTACCCCAAAAACTTGGAATAAAAAACCCTAGAAATTTGGCCCAAAAAGCCTGTCAATCGCGATCAACAGGTCTCTCAATCGCATTTGACAGAGGTGTCCGTCGGGGCCTGTCGGTCGCGATCGACACGTCAGTCATGATTGACAGTGTCAATCGCGATTGATAGAGTCGGTCGTGAGTCCTATCAATCGCAATCGGTGTCAATCGCGAGCGACACTTTTTACGCAATATTTGTCGGGATTTCAGTTGATCGGGGATGTGTCCGTCGCGATAAGACACGTGGCAACGTGAGTTTTGGTGTCAATCATCAAATTTCAGTCTGTTGAGATTGACTGAATCCTACATGGCAGTCGGTCGGTCCTGAGGTCTGTCGGTCGCGATTGACAGGGTCTGTCGGTCGCGATTGACAGAGGCTGTCAATCGTGGCTGTCGATCGCGATTGATGGTGTCAATCGCGATTGATAGAAAAATGCGGAATTTTTTATTTTTATTTAGTGATTTGGAATGTGCTCTTCATGTGTATATTTTAAGGTGGTGTACTTTGTTTTACCAAAAACTCATATTTTTTGTCAATCGCGATTGACAGATGTCTGCGACACAGAGACAGGACCGAGCTTTTCCGTACCTGCGCAACGTGCTGGAGATGATGGGACAGCCACATCCTGCAAGAAACTCAAGAAACATGCAAAAATAGTGCACACAAATCGCTCTCTCGCTCTCTCTCACAAGTGAAATGAGTGAAATGGAAGGGGAAAGGAGATATGATAAAAAAACCGAGATTTTTGCGATGATGGAGGTGGAGATCAGATATGGTGAGGATGATGATGGTGATGATGATGGTATAGTAAGAAAGAGAAAAGTAATGAAAAACTAAAGAGATTACCTACAACGCCAACGTCATAACTCTACGTCTTACCATCACATGCTCGTCCTCAAAGCTCGATCCCCGGCAACGGTGCCAAAATTTGGTGTAGCTCAGTGATGAGTAGCACCTCCTTTAATGTCAATCCGGGAAGATGTGAGGATGGTATGAAGACCTCGAACAAGTGATGGCACAAGTGTGTGAGTGAGAAGCACACTAACATGCACACGCATACACACACACGTGCACACACGGCAAGACAAAGAGAGAGAGACAATGGAGTTCTTTAGATTACTTCAAAAGTGCTCTTACAAGTTCAAACCTATTACCATCTAACCTCAAAAATGAGCTCTCTAGCTCTATTTATAGTTTTTTACTAGCTTTGGCCTTGTCCAGACCTAGTGTCCGGCCTAGTTAAAAATTAGGTTCTAGGGCCTATTTGAGGGCTCAAATGGAGTCTAAAAAATACGAAAATTGATAGGTAGATACTTCTAATGCTCCTCAAGCTCAAAGACTCCTTGGCTTGCACAAAATGGAGCTAAAAAAAAGTGAAATGGTATTTACAATGATGTAGAGTGACTAAATTCACTATTTAGGAAGTATTACTTCATGGAAAAATTTGGACGGCCTACTTGCCAGATCTTCATTGACTACTTTGTCTGCTTGTGCTTTCTCTTCGCTCTGAATCCCTTCTTTGACTTCCTTGTCTTGTGAGTCCTTGGGTACCTTGACTGCTGCCAACAGGGTGGGAGTAATGTAAGACAACGGTTTCTGAGAAGACGTCTGGATATGTTTCAGTATCCATTTCCTAAGAGTTGCTGAGCGGGTGGTATGTGTCTGCTGGGGGGCTGAAGGTGATATTGGATGTGGTGGTAATGAGGGGTGAAAAGATTTATGAGGGTTATATATTACATGGCTTGAGTGTTGAGCTATGATACACTATTTGGGTACCCATATCTACGTGGGTGGTACTTCTTGGTGATCCAAATCTGTCGACTGTTCGTACTTGTAGAAGAAGATCGAGGTGATGTCGGATACTGACTCTGCTTCTGCTTTAACTTCTGCTTATCCTTGTCTGCATCGTTGAAATCTCTCTGTGCATTCTATCCTTTTGGCACCCATATTTGTCTCGTGCCTCTTGCTTTGTGATACTGATACTCCTTTCCTCCTTGTGTCATTTGATATTGTCGTTGGTATGGGTTCCTCTGTTGTGGTTGACTCCTTTGTGGGTGAGGTTGAGAAGTCCGATGGACACTGCTTTGGAAAAGAAGGGAGGTCCAACACTTGGGAAACCTACCCATTAGGAAGTGCTCCATTTTTTATCTTTAATCTAGTCCAGTCCGCAGTAAGTGTGGAAGGATGGGCACCGCAGGGTGTCGTGCCCATGTGGCTGCTGATGCAGTCCACCTGACCGCTGATGTAACCCACCTGACTGCCAATTATCCCCATTTGTCCGCTGCTAGAAGACCGAGGGAAAATCTCCTGACAATCTTTTGTCTGGCAACGATCCATTGCCAAGCTCTCATGGGTTGACTTTGGAATGAGCGTGCTTAGCCGAGGGATTTGGCCAAATATCTTCCGGTCCTCCTTCGCATGCCTTTCATAGGGTCTAGGGTTACATTCCTCAGGCGGGGTGTTGTTAGGGAAGTCAAGCGGTATCACTCACTCATGATCTAAGGTTCCAATCTGTAAGGAGCCTTGTCTAAGCTGTAGGTCCACTGAGTGATCATATAGCCAATCTTGGCCAAGGATTAGGGGTTCTATCAGGTCATCATCATGGCACACTAGTAGCTTCGCCATCATGGTCACTTTGTTTATGAGGATAGGAAGGTCTACCTCACCCATGCAAGGGGTTTCCATGCCTCCTAGCCCTATGAGGTATGCCTCAATTGGCCGCACTTCTATTCCTGAGTCCTTATAGTGGGACCATCTAATCGCACTAGTCACAGCACGTGAGGCAATTAAAGCCCTGAGCTCTTGGCAAGGGTTGTCGTGCTCTAGCCTGACTGTAATGAATGGTCTCCTATCCACTATGCTAGGATGAGTGGTTGACTTTTCTTGACACATGGCCATGGGGTATCTGGGTATTGTTTCCAGATGGTTATAATGTTCTCTCCCTATTCTTTGTCTTCTTAGCTTCATGCGCTTAATGCGTTCTATAGCTTTTGCCTGAGCTTCTACGCGCATTCTTTGTTCTTCCTCCTTACGCTTCTTTGCCAACATGAGTCGTCAAGCATATCCTCAATAAGAAGTTCCTAATATAACTTGACTCTACAACCACTAATGTGATTAGGCATTATGTCTCCTTCTAGAGTGGCTAATTGTACTGCTCCACTTGTCGAGAGTCTGTTATGATCATAGGTCCATAACCCTGCTTTTCTAACTTCCGTGCGTGTTGTTTTAGCGTATATACTAGGACTAAATCTCCTTCTTTTAAGTCTTTATCTTTCACATGCGCATCAAAATAGGCTTTCTGTCGCTTTTTTGCTACGTATATATGTGCTGCTGCTTTCAGCTTGGTCTCTCCTAATCGTTCCAAGTCCATTATTCTTGATGATAATTCATGGCCGGTCCACTGATGTTCTTGTGCAACCTTAAGGGTTGGTATCAAGAAGTCCAAAGGAAGCACAACATTCTGACCAAAAACCATCTGAAAGGGAGTTGCATTGAGTACGGTCTTGTAGGCCACTCGATATGCCCAAACAACGTGGTGTAACTGTTTGTCCCAATCTGAACTGGCCTGAGGATGATATGGTGCAGATTTCTTGTGAATCACCATAAAATCCTGTTACAAATATTCAATGACCTAATTTAGAAAGTGAGTTCCTCGATCGCTCACTAACTCTATAGGCAATCCATATCTTGTAAAGACATTTTCAAATAAGAATTTTGTAGTCATGTGTGCATCATTCTTTTTTGTGGCCTTGGCCTCTACCCATTTGGTAAGATAATCCATCACAACAATAATGTATTCAACATGTGTACCTTTTGCAGGGGGGTTAATGGGTCCCACAAAGTCTATACCCCACTTAGAAAATGCACGTCCTCCCATCATGGGTTTCAATGGCATTTCATCTCTACGAGTAGGAAATTGAGTTCTTTGGCACACATCACATCTCTTAACATAGGTATGTGCATCCATGTGAAGAGTGGGCCGCCATAATCCTGCAAAGAGGATGGTTTTGATTATCCTGTCTGGTCCAAAATGACCTCCGGCAACACCTTGGTGTGCAGTCTCTAGTACGCTCAAGTAATCGCTTTCATGAACACATTGTCTTATGTATCCATCTCGTCCTCATTTGTATAGATTGTCGCCAATGAGTGAATAGTCTTGAGCTTCCTGCTCTAGACTTCGTTGTTGTGCTAAAGTCATTCCTTGAGGGAATGTTTTCGTCCTCAAGTATGTCACTAAAGGTTCACTCCATTCTAGTGTGAGAGACACATGATATAACATAGCATGTTCTAATGGTGTTCTTTCACAACAAACATGGCATTCTTTACACAACTTGTAGACGTATGCTTCCATTGAAGGCCAATATACTCCTAATCTTTGCAGAGTCTGCAACATACGATGTTTTGAATGATGTTGCTTTAATGCACCTACATGTGCTAATTGCAACCAATTTGCATGTTCTGATTCATCTACACAACAAGCTAGAACCTTTTGATTATCCTATTTATATATACTTCCTGCTATTATTTGATATCTCTGAGACTTGGTAATCTCTCCTTCCTTGATCCTTATCCTAGGATTCTTGGGTCCATATGTGAGAATAGGGACTATAGACTTAGCCCATTTTGGTGCTATCTCAAGGTTAAACAAATATGCATCTGGTAATTCATCGGCTATTCCTTGAGGAGCTTCTCCAGTGGTTAATCTTGAAAGGTGGTCACCTCTAAGATGTGCCTTTCCCTTCCTGACTACTACTTCAAAGTCATACTCCATGAGTAATAGAAACCAACGTATCAATCATCTTGTGTTACAAGGCTTGTTGACTGAGTACAATAAAGCTTGATGATCCGTAAAGAATTTGAACTTGTTTGCCAACAAATAATGCCTGAATTTCTTTACCGCATAGATCATTCCTAATCCTTCTCGTTCCGTAGTGGTGTAATTTCTTTCTGTTGCATTCAATTGTCTCCTCGCATAAGCTATGGGAAGATCTATATTACCTTCATTTGTGGGTTGTGCTAACACACATCCTATGGCATAGTTGGATGCATCCACATGTACATGGAATGGCTTTCTCCAATCTGGGGTTGTCAATATAACTGCTGAGCACAAACGTCGTTTAAGCTCATTGAATGAATTCTCACACTCATCTGTCCATTCAAACTTGGTCAAAAGAGAGTACAAAGGCTTGGCTATGATTGCATACATGTGTATGAATCATCTATAATAACCGCAATGGCCCATAAATGCATGTACTTCTTTTATGTTACTTGGTCTTGGTAAGTTTGCAATTACTTTCATTTTTTCTTCGTCCGTAGAGATTCCATTCTTTGACACAATGTGTCCTAGAATTTTGCCTTGTCTGACCATGAAAACACATTTTTCTAGGTTCAGACAAACTTGATATTCTCGACATTTGTCAAATACTTGCCTTAATTCTCGGATATGAGTTTGCCTCATATTTGAATGTGCACATATGTCATCAACGTAAACTTCCAAATTCTTGTGTAAGAATTCCTTAAAAACATGACACATGAGTCGCTGGAAAGTAGCGGGTGCATTTGTCAGCCCAAATGGCATTACACGGAATGCAAATATGCCCCATTTTGTGGCAACATCCATCTTATGTTGATCTTCTGGAGCAATGGCTACTTGATTATAGCCTGAGAAACCATGAAGAAAGTTGTAAACGTCCTTGCCCGCAACTCTTTCCAATAAATATTCTGTGATAGCGTGATAGGAAGAGGATAACTGTCTCTAATTGTGGCGGCATTAACTTTTTTAAGGTTAATACACACACACAATTTTCCGTTCTTCTTGGGCACTACCACAATGGGGGATACCCATTCAGTATGCTCAATCTCATAAATGAATCCTGCTTCTATCAAACGATCTATTTCTTCTTTAATCTTCGCAGCGTAGTTATCATTGTACGTGTATGGCTTCTGTTTCATAGGCTTTGCATTTGGAGTCATGGGGATTCTATGGGAGCATATATCTGGATCTACTCCTTTCAAGTCTTTGTAACTCCAAGCGAACACACCTCGATATTCTCGCAATAGGGCAACTAATTCTTCTTCTTCTTCATTCGTCAAATCATGCCCAATGTATGTACATTTTTCTTCTTCTCCTTCTATGGCGACTATGATTTTTTTGGTTTTCTCTCGGTTGTCATATACTTCTCCAACATCAGCCTTTCTATTAGGCATTCGTACCATGATTCGTCTATCTTCTATTTCATACTTCTTGAAGTTCTCAGGAACCTCAAACAAGGATTCTTCTTCTTCTGATGTGGTTTCTTTCTTCTTTCTTTTCTTATCTTCACTTTTGGAAGTCACTTGTGTGGCTAATCTCACATCATTTGTAAGCTCTCCATGTCTCTGATGGTGAGTTTCTACTTTGTAGAAGTATTCTTCATCTGATGCAAAGGGTGGATCCATACTAATTGACTCTAGATCGAAGTCGCTTGCATCCTCAAATGCATCAGCGCTAGGTTCGCATTCTTCAATAAGAAAATCACACATGATTGGCTCTATTGTGAAGACTGAAATGTCATAGCCATCCTCGTCATAGTGGGGTGTCCATTGTTCTTCATTGATGGCTATGTCCATTGTTGCTAATATTTTTGCCCAACCATGAGGCTCGAATTCCTCATCTGGAAATACTACAAGTGCATAAGCTGGGTCTTGAAGGGTTCGTGGATGTTGTTCTGAACCTAAAGTCCTAGCTTCTAACCGTTCTTCCTCTTGTTTTGCTACTTTACATATCCATAGACGAGTGTCCTCGTGCAACCATGAGGGGTTTGATTCCAATGAGTGTACTGATTATGTTTCTTCTTGTGTCTTATGGATGGTGTTCCATTGTATTGGGGGTACATCTCGATGAGAATAGTCTTTAAGATTGACTTTAGTAGTCACTCCTAAATGTTGCAAGTACAAAGAATTCGTTCCCCAATCTTGTACAATTTGCAACTGACACATGAATGGTCATCCTAAGATCATCTCATAAGCGTGATTTTTCCCAAAATCACATGGCAAAAGTATGCTCAAACTCCACACCACAAGTGGTGAGAGATATGCCTTCTAGTAAGCCTAATGGTTTCTCTATATGTCCATCAGCCATTTGTACTTCATCCTGGTAGGTCTTAATGCTGGCTTACCCCAACGTTTCCATAAAGCGGTGGTAGCAATGGCTACTCCGGCTTTTGAATCTAAGATGGCTTTCATGGTGTAGCCCTGATGGGTTTATTCGAAGATAAGTGTTACCTTCCTCTCCTTCGCTTACGTCTCCGATTCTTTCTACGGGTATCTCTGGTACTTTTTTGTGTGATCCTATATGTGAGGGAGTAGTAGCAAGCTCAGGGAATTGATTTGCTACATGTTTCCACAATTCTGGTTTAATCTTCAATAGCTCCTCTAGAGTGAGGTGACATTGTACTTTGGTGTTCTTGATCACTTTCGTGTTTCTAGGGATTATTGATTCTTCATTCCTCACTATTATCGTGGGTGCTCTCATGCTAATAGACTTGGCTTCCCAAGGTCCTTTGAACTGAGGTAATTCTTGCAAAGAATTGGATTCGAAGCCTGTGTGTTCACTCAGTTGCTCTTTCTCTATTTCATCATAAATAGAGGGAATGTCTTGGGGAAATTGTTCTTGCAAGTCATCTATTTCTTGAATAGGAGGATGGGTTCCTTGTTCCGTTCTCCATTTCTCTTCTTGGATTTCTCTCAGAAATTCATGTGAATACTTATGTATGGAAGACAGGTGGTCTTCACCCTCTGTATCTGGTACTTGAGACAGGGATGGTGCATTCTTTCCTTATGCCTCAAAGTCATATGGATTCCTATGTAGATTCTTTTTCTCTTTACTTTCGATCAAGTATTCTAATCTCTCCAATAGTCCTTGAAAGTGTAATTCTGGTTTTGCCATGTTATTCCAATTAAGATATTATGAGGCTTCAAACATAGCTTGTGCTAATTCTACCATCTTCATGCAGAGTTTAGTTCTCTCAATTTCTAGATCAGCCCTCGGATAGTTCTTACTCATTTCCACTATTTGGGGTCCTTCTTTTAGTCTAGCCTGATAGGCACGAAATCATGTCTAGGTTTTCTGGTATAGGTTCCACTAAAACTGATCCTGGTCTCTAGGCTAGGTTCTCTTGATTCGATTCTCGAGAATTCAATTCTAGGATTTTGGCTCTAGATTCTTTTAAACTTCCTTCCAACTCAGTGATCTTTTTTCTCCACTTTCTCTTAATTCTTTCTCTAGAATCCTTCCAAGATTTCGTCTTTTTGTTACTAGACTCTCCAACTTTGCTAGTTTCGGTTATTTTCTCCTTATTAGGCTGTTGTTTCTGTAAGAGCGCCTCGGCTCTTGTTATAGCTTGGATAGGCACGTATGTAGGGTTGGATCTGTCTGCATTGTGTACAATACCTATCACGTTGATCGGTGTCACTTTTGAAGCATTCGTAGGGTTCTTGGGGCAATCTTTGATGATATGCTCTTTACCACAATCGGCACAAAAGCCTTGTATGTTGTAATACTGTGACTGTCCTGCTATCGGAGGGTGTGGACAATCCTTTATGAAATGATCTCCTTGGCACCTAAAGCATGGTCCTCTAGGGCCCTGGGGTCTTTGCTATCTCAATTGGGGCCGTGGATTAGGATTGGTATACATCACATTAGTGTAGTCGGGCTCCCAACTAGGTTCCAATGGTGGACTATCATATTGATATGTTTCTACATGTTCTAGTGATTCTGTGTAATATGCGGGTGGACTATCTACATGAGTAGAGTCAAAATTGTTAGAGTTTGGGTCACTTTCTGTGATCAAGGGTGAAGAAGGCACTAAAGCCCTATTGAGGTTCTCTTCTGCAGCAGCATATTTAATTGAGATGACATTAGCTGGTGGGGGTGGTTGCTGAGCTAAGACAGGTTGAGGTCTTTGTTGAGCTTGATGAGGATAGTTTTGAGGAGGCCTATAGTAATGAGGCTGAGCATTGTATTGACCTTGATACCTACCTGGTTGTGCGTATGCTTGCGAGTAGTTCTGTCTCACTGCTTGTTTGTTGTATGGGTAGTCTTGAGCAGTATGATTTGTGTATCGTCTCTCAATTGTACAGTATTGACCACTAGGGTTGGCTTGCGGTTGTGCTGCATTGGGACACACATTTGCCATATGATCACCACCACAAGTGTAACAATGCTCGTTTGTTGTTAACCTAGGCATCTGTTTACTAGAAACTCCTAGTTTTTGGGCCACTTTTTCTGCTAGGTCTTCTATGAAACTAGACAATTTCGAAGATTCTACAGATGAACAATCTAAGTCCTTATAGACCTTTGAGAGTTCTAATTCTTCTCCCAGGTTGTCTTCCATGTCTATAAAAATTCTTACACATTGTTCTAGCATTCTGGGTTCCTTCAAATATATATAGGAGCATAGTTTAGAGCTCAAGAGGCCATCTAAAAACAATGACACTTGCTTGGCCTGTGAGGGTAACTCTTGCATTGGACATCTTTCACCATATTCTCTAAACCTACGTCCTTCCAGTCTAATCGTTTTCTGAGGGTTTTGTTTGAAACTACGAATAAATGAAGACGTATCATGTCTGATTCCACTTTTAGAGAATTCCATGATGAATGACTCTAAAAAGTGATGGATGTCCCTATATTGCCTCTGTTGCAATGGTTGGAACCAAGTTAAAGCTGTATTCTTTAACGTTAGTCCAAAAGCATTGTATTGCGTAAACATGTCTTCTACTTGCTCTACTCGTAGCACTTGCTTAAATTCCGCAACATGGTCATAGGGATCTCTTGTCCCGTCAAAAAAAATTTTCATTGATTTTACTAATTGAGTGGGTCTCTATATTCTTGTGTGTTCACGTGGTCTAGGTAGAGAAAAATCATCTCCACCACCTTGTATTCTAGGTCCCCTTTGTCTTTCCACTCTATCAGTGTCCATGTTTGTTCTATCTCTCCCTAAGGGATGAGTGAAACTTACTTTTGGTCTCTCTTTGTTCTTCTCTCTTTGATTGCCATGGGCTGAGGATGTTCCTGCCCCCTGATGGTCTTTACATTTGCTCGAGATGGAGGGAAGACTAAATCACCTCTCCATGTGTAGGTATTTCTCGCATGACCTAGTACTACAAATACTCTTTTTGAAGTTTCGTCCAGGTATACAACCTTTCCAGGTGTATTCGGGTCCTTGAACTCGTATACAATGATGGAGCCTACCTCACTAGTTTGTTCCATTCTATACCTCAAAAATGCTTCATCAGTTTCCTTATTTCCGAATAATTATATTCTTCTGTTATCTTGAGGGATCCAATCTAGAATTAGTACTCTTGTTAGTACAGATTTCCCTCTAGGTGTCCTAGGTTCTTCTCCTACTGGTTCTTTTCCTTAGGCTTTAGCTTTTGGTTCTAACTGAATTACACCAAACTCATTGGTATTATTTGGTTGAGTACTTAGGATATACATTGTTCCTTCTTTGTCTATGTATGCTTCTCTCTCAAATTTCACCACTGGACGTTCCAATCCAATGGGTTGATCAGGGTTGTGCATTTGCACCACTTGTCTTTGCAAACCATCCTCATAGATGTGAGCACCTAAGCGGTTGGTGCGGACAAATTCTAATTGAGTCCTATAGGGTCCTTTAGGTTTTTCCAAGTATGCTATGTTTAACCCTCCTTCTGGTCTTTTTGTGCGAAAAACCATGTCTGATTCACTCGTATCTGAGCTCAACTCGGAGGGGTAACTATTCAACTGTTGTGCCCACGATCGTGCAGTGGTTTCTACATTTGCTTCTAATGATCTAAGGCTTCGTCGGTCTCACTTACCTATATGCTTTCCCGATCTAAGGTTCATGAATTTACTTCCTTGCACACTTAGTACATGCTCAGGTCGTCAATGGTTCTTTGTTCTTTAATGCTTGTTTCTTTTTTAATTTCTTTAAGTTCTTGTCTTGTCTTACTATATGCGTCAGGAATCAACTTTCTGTTTTACTTTTGAGTTCTGGTTCTGTCATACTTAAGTTCTTTCCTTTAGTTTTTCTTATCACGCACTCTTAATTTAGTCTTGGACTTGAAAAATTTTCAGTCTCTTGAACTTAATGTGTTCCTATCGTTATTAATCCACAATGCTAATCATTTAGCCTAAGGTAATAATTGACTGAGGGGGTTGAGTATTCTTCCAACCTCAAGTCAGCTCCTTTGTTTGCTCAGATGCCCAAGAAGTTGCACTTCCCAAGCGTTGTGTTCTTCACTACCTTGCTTTGATTGCCCTTGTTTGTCCTTGCTAGACCTGTAAAAATTCAATGTTTAGACCAATTCACAATTGATGATCAAGCACTCTGATATATACACTTTTGTAAGTCCTTTTTTTTCTTGGCCCAAATTTTTTAATGCCCCCTGGCTTTTTCTAGTCCCAACAATGACAACCTCAAATTATCCTCTCTTAAAATCAATGAGACTTCGGATGAAAAAGATATGAGCATTCAGGCCCTCGGGGGAAAAAACTGACAATTAGGTTTTTCCTCAAATATGAGCTAAGGGGTCTACTATGAGCTTAATGATCCAAAAATTTGCTTAAAATAGCCCAAATTTGCTCAAAAATTCAAACCCTAAAAATTGTGTTTGGGGTGGACAATCGCGATGGTCTGGGACTATCGCGATGGCTCAGATGAAACGTCGAGATGGCGTGGCACAATCATGATGGCCCGATGGCGCGAACCGTCGTGATGGTCTGAAGTGGACAGTCGCGATGGCCCAAAAATGAACTGTCGCGATGGCTCAATCGGCGAACAATCACGATTGCGTCAGTCAACTGTCAACGGAACCATCATGATGGTCTGAAGTGAACCGTCGCGATGGTTACGGGTGCGATGGCGTGAGCCAAGCATGATGGCCTAGCTTAACACATGGTAGTATCATCGCGATGGCGTGGGGTCTACGGGATCGTCATGATGGTCGAAGTGACCATCGCAATGGCTCAAGTGAACTGTCGTGATGGTGTGAGACCGTCGTGATGGTCCGACCGAGCCGTCGCGATGGTTTGAGCCAATCGCGATGGTGTGACACAATCGTGATGGCATGAGCCAATCATGATGGTCCACCAAAATGTGAATTTTTGAAATGCAAGTGTGGATTCCTACATGCGCAAAGTTGCTCTACAGCGTGGTGAACTCGTTTACCTCAAATTCTGAGTTTGGCAGACCATCGTGATGGTCTAACACACACGGCGGATTTCTGACAGAAAGTGATTTTTTACCTTTTGGAAGCTTTCCTGATGCACTGGAGCATTGTACCTACAAGAAAACGCAAAAACACAGATGCACATGCAATCACAAAAGCTCTCTCTCTCTTGCATGCACAAATGAGGGGAAATGAGGAGAATGGGTAGATATCGTGAATTTTTTGAAATTTTCGAAGTGGAAGATGATGATGCGTTGGTGAAAGAGGAGTGTAGAGGAGATGAAAAACAATAAAAACTAAGTAAAAACAACAACAAAAACTGAAATTTCTACCTTCCAACGCCACTTCTTGCTATACTCTTACCATCACACATTCGTCCTAGACTCAATCCCCAATGTCCTAGACTCAATCCCCGGCAACAGTGCCAAATTTGGTGTTGCTCTAGCACAATCGTGAGAACCACATTAAGAAGTTCCACCTCCTTAATGTCAATCCACAGAAGAGATAGGAGTGATATGAAGATCGTGAATGTGAGATGTAGTGAAAGTGAAGGTGAGAAGCATGGAGATGCACACACACACACACATATAAGAGACAAGCAAGACACAATGGAAGGTAGGAAAATAGACTCTATTACTCAAAATCTCAATTACAAGCTCAAGCTCACTCCAGCTCATACAAGGCTACACTAGCTAACCTCAAAAATGAGCTCT
>CM035414.1:137945974-137963474 GCA_020310875.1 Ceratopteris richardii
CGTCGATCTGGGAAAAGCTCAGAGATATTTTTTTCTCTAGCGAGATTTGTTCAATTTGCAAGGATGCTTGTGTGATAAAGAATAGCGTTTCTCCTATAATACAAGGCAATCTGTTGAAGCAACCGATTGTGGTTGATATGATAGTTCTGGAAGAAATCTATGCAACTGGAAGAAATATGTGAAAAAGAAATGGCGCAACCTTAATGGGAATGCATCCATGTGAAGGAGTTTTGCCATGTTGGAGCACACCAGAATTGAGGGAGAAGGAGTCTTCGTCTGTGAATCAGGAAAACTCTCCGACGCATACAGAGAAAGGAGGGATTTCACTAGGGATCTTGCAAGGGAGAAGGACATTGCCTGATAGAGAGAGAGAGAGATTTTGGGTCACTTGAAGCCATTGTGGATGAGTTCAGCAAGCAACAACATCAAGGGAGGTAGCAACCAATGAGAACGAGGGATAAAATCTCATGGATGGGCAGTTTGTTCAAAGAACTTCAGTCAAGGGATGCTACATATTGTTCTTCTTCTAGGTTATATGCTGCTAATTCGAAGTAAAGACGGTGGAGCAGCTGGGGATGAAGAGGCGCATGAGAAGACATACCTGGAGCTGAATCGGTTGCTGGACACTGAAGAATATTGGGAGCAAGTCGGGCAAGGATGCCCTAAGGAGCTTGAAGGAGCCTTGTGATTGGTCGCGCTACCGACGTTCACCATCAGCGATTTTACCGACCCGCACTTCTTGCATCATCAACTCGGTCCCTATACCAGAGGGCGACTTATGCCACCAAAAGAAGTGTAGCTGACGAGCTTCTTCTGACGGCTCTGAAAGGCGAGGTCGATTATGAACTTCGTGATGAGGCACATAAGGTACTATTCCAACTTTCTCTACGCCCGCTGTTTCTACACATTTGATCTCGAATCAGTGCCGCAGAGAAGTTTCCTGGTCTCCATCTATCTTGGAGTATTTCAGATATGTTGTTACCTAGACTTGTAGTGTAATTCTCAGAGATTTTCTAAGAGCTGGAGTCCTCAACTTGATTTGCATGTTTTCCTGGGTTCCTTGATCAATTTCAATTCAAACTGCAACAAAATATTATTCATGCGATTTTGTTCTTTCTAGATTGATTTGGTGTCAGCAACTTGCACATATTCAGATTAGCTGTCTGACTTTCAAAGTACAAGTTTTGTCAGTGTTATGGGAATTTTCAAGAATGATTTTTTGAGTAACGGTCAGAGTTTGTGTGCTTGACTCGGTGTGCGTTTGAGTGAGAGTGTCGGAGGTTGAGAGTGAAATAAACTGGGTACATTGTGAGAAATAGCAGAGAGATAACTACATATAGGGCAGTTATTTGTACATTTTCCACGCGCAAGACGGTATCCATAATTGGCGATCCTACTGGGGATCCCAAAAGAGGGCATATTCGGGGGCAATTGTGGACTCGGAGTGAGAAAAAGTGACAGAATACAAGGAAACTAAGCAAAATACAAGCGTGTGTAAGACAATTTCTCTAGGGTTTAAAGGCTATTCATTTTGGTGCGTTTTGCCGGGAATTGGCTTAGCACATCTCATAGAGAGTGCTACGAGTTCGCTTGGTGCCCCAATCGTGTGGCACAGCCAATTCGATCCCAAATTTGCTCTGACCTTCATTAAAGAAATGGCCCAATAAAGGCAAGCCTGTGGTTTTGAGGAGAATGCCAACATGAGGCAAATGAATTCTGGACGAAATAGGAGATGCATATATTCTCATTCGACCATGAGAGATCATGCGAACCGAGGGTGGCGATTTGGCCCGATATCAAATTATGTGAGATGCTGGTGTTGCGAGCAGATTGGGCATATAGCCAAATATTGCCCTCGTGTATGCACCCCGTTGGATTTTGTCCCCACATGTGAGGACTGTGGGAAAAAGAGACTATGCGAGCACGTGTATGGCTCAAAAGAGGTGATTGACCTAAAGGTCGCAACGAATGAACCAGATAGGTGCTTATCCTCTTTGTATGTGGAAGTTGACAAAGGTGGAGTTACTTCATCGATGGAGACTGCGAGAGCAAGTGGAAGCAAGGACACTCGATCTCATGATCGAGACTTGATAGAACTTGTGAAGAGTTTGGAATGTCAAGTCAATTGGTTGCATGTGGAGCGAGATAATGAGAGGATCAAAATAGAGAAATTAGAGGAAAATCAAGTGAAAATGGCCGAGGTCCTAGGAACTTGGGAAAAGCAAGTACGAATGTTGAAAAATGAAAACAAGGAGTGGAAAAGAGTAAACAAAAGCTGGAGGCAAGATCTTGTGAAGCCCAGGAGTGAAAATGTGGTTTGGGACTTGAGATCTGGCTTGATGGTAGCCGACTGCTTTGGAGTTGCGATCGAAGAAGAGCCCTCAAGAGATAGGTATGACCTGATGAAGAGAATCGAACGAATGGAGCATGAAATTGAGAAGGTACAAAGCATAATCTGTCGATACAGTGATCAAGCGGGTAAGGCATGTGACGAGTTCCACCTCGAGTTAGAAAGAATGGAAAGTGCCCAATCAGAGAGCCATGAGAAAGTGAGACGGGTAGAGAAAGAGAATGCAAGGCTGAGTAGCAAGCTCGGTAGGTGGATGAATCAGAAAGACGATGAGACCCGAGAACGAGTAGAAGATCCGAAAGCAGGTAGAATAGAGAAAGAGCTAAAAGTGATGTTGGACAAGTTAGAGGCGATAGGCGTGGAGTTAGAAAAGGCAAAGGAGTTGTCGAAAAAAGTGGATGATCTAGAAGTAGAAAATATGAGTAGAATCTGGGAGGAGAGGTCGATTCGAGAAGAGGTTGAAAAGTTGTCTGGCCAAGTCGGGAGGAGCGAGGAGGTTCCTTTGGAAATAGAAAGAAAGATGAGCCATTTAGAAGAGGAGAAGAAGAAAATGTGGGTTCGGTTCCATCAAGTGGATGATGAGATTTCTCGACTCCAAGGCAGTGATGAGCGAAAAGAAGAAGGGATAAGGGATTTAGCTTTGAAGCTCGAGGCATTAAGAGGTGTAGTAATGAATGGTGGCCTTCCAAACCGTATCGCCTGGCTAGAGGACAATATCAGCAAGCTGTCGAATCATGTGGAATCTCTGCGAGGCAGAGGATGGAGATGAAAAAGAAAAAGAGGATATGATGGATGCGGGTGAGGACGGCTTGAGTTTGATTAGGGTTTGCTTTGCGGATTGCGAGTCAAAGATGTGAGGACGGGTGGACCAAGTGTGTTGTACACTTAGGAACTAAAGTGACACTTTTTGAGGTTTCAGGTCGACAAGGTGGTTAGTATGTGCGGGTTTTGCGAGGACGGGTTGACCATGGCATTAGTGGCTGGATTTTGGCTTGAGTGGCAGCAGAGAGGAGATATGTCTCATTGGGATGTCCACGAGGGGATATATGTGTGTGCGTCGTGATTGGGATGGTTGGGAAAAGATCCTCTCTTTTGTCTCCTAATTCTCAAAATGCGGGAATGAAAAGAAAATGAATAAATATATGTTTGTGTATGTGTGAGTGTGGCTACGCGCCTATGTGGGCCGATAGGTGGGTGGACCCACTTTGACCGGGTGGTCAAAGCCACGAACCGACGTCGGTCTCACATAGGGCTAGCTGTCTGTGTGTCGCGCGCTACGTTGGGTTGGTAGATGGGTGGAACAAACTCGATCGGGTGGTCGAGTCCACGAGTCGCATCCAGCTTCAACGTAGGCCGGCAAGTGTGAGTAAATATGAAAAAAAAATGATGAAAAAAGAGAGAAAAAATGTGAAAAAATGAATGAGAAGAATTCCTCGCTCGAGGGGGGACATAAGAGAGGTGAGAGAGCATGATGCTCGGATGGGAATATATGTGTTTGTGTTGTGGGGATTTGGGTTATGTGTGGGCTCCTGATGAGGCATGTCAAATCGAAGCTTAAGCTCGGCTAGGGTTTTGTCTGCTACGTGTCCGTGGAAGACTTGGACTCGAGAGATCCAAGTGTGCTAGTTACTTTGTTCGTCTTTGAATTCTTGAGAGGTGCCCATTTTGGTTCTTAGGCTATGCAACTACTTGCGATGTCCCGAATCATGTCGACGATAAGCGATCTTGTCGGAGTGAGCTCATGTTAGGCTTGAGTGTTCTTTGTCGCGTGTCCATCAATTCAAGAGGTATGGTGGTGACCTAGCATAGAATTTAGTTGAAAAGCGAAAAAAGAACAAAGAGTCGATGAAAAGAAAAGCGGGTAGTGGAAACCCTAGGTAGAAAAGGAATGAAAAATCGGTGAGAGAACTCAGTTAGAAACGAGAAAAAGAAATCAGGAAAGCGATCGTATGGCCAAGAAAACTATCAAAAAT
The DNA here is from genome assembly GCA_020310875.1 of Ceratopteris richardii. Lineage (NCBI taxonomy): Eukaryota > Viridiplantae > Streptophyta > Polypodiopsida > Polypodiales > Pteridaceae > Ceratopteris > Ceratopteris richardii. The sequence goes on from CM035414.1 coordinate 137,950,298, forward strand.
GGAAGTGGGGAATGGTTTTGATTATATATGGTGTGTGTGGAAAGTGTGTTGAGTATGCATGTGGAACAAAGATTTGTGACGTGTTGAACGAACAGTCGAGAAGAGTGACGAGAGGGAATGTGGATGGGCTTTTTGCTTGCATGTGTGTTGTTTGTGACGAGAATGCATGTGTGACGCGGATCATGATGTGTGTGCTGAGTATATATGTGTGATGTGGATGAAAGATATGATTGTCTTTTCATTTTGGTTGTACATATTGTGATTTGATGAAGAAAGGTTCTAATGTTTTAATGAAGTTTGCAGACAGGTGGACATGTCGATGAAGAAGCGAGAAGATGGACAAAGATGGTAAGTGAAATGATTGGGTTTTGGTATTGACCGATGATTGTACGAGGGTGATCGCAGGTGCTACATTGAGGAAGAAGAGAATAGGCATGCAAGGTAAAGATTTGTATTTGATTGAGTGATGATCACATGTCGGAACTAGAGTGCAGGTAGCATATCGCTCGTCGAGGACGACTTCGCAATTAAGAAGAGGGGAGTATGTTAGCCCACAAAGTGGTTGGTTTTGATGCACTAATGTGGTTCTATTTGGCAGGAAAATACGGTTGATTTCAAGTACTTGCAGAGTAGATTTGGTGATTGATGAGAAGTATTTGGAGTGTGTAGAGTCCCTCCTATGATGCATTTGATACGGATGCCTGATGACGTGTCTTCAACACAAGCCGTTGTGCACAAAGGAAGGCAGCTCATTGGCGATTGGGGTGGACAGGAGGGGACATTTCTGGTAGGTGTGCACAGAAAGGGGGAAGGAAAGTTTTTCCTTTGTTGGTGGTCTTCCTTGTCAATAAGGGCACGTGACAGATCTGGTCAATATAAGGTCCAGATGAGGGCTACTGGGAGGATCATCGAAGTTGATTGGCAGAACAATTATCTCGGGGATCGGAAGTCCTCTGAGAGGATAGGACTTTCGCGATTGTTAAAGTGGGGTATGGACAGCTACGATTCTCCATGAACAAGGGGGCATGTTGGTTCTTTTTTCTTTTTTCTCGCTTGCTTGCTTTATGCAGGTGCCGTAAGGAGGAGAAGGGTGCCAGAGGATAAAGGGGAAGGCAGCATCATTTTAGGGGTTCTCTCTCTCGTTGGGGGGCTTGCTTTTTCGCGTATGTGAGCAAAACAGCAGGGGGAGGCATCCATGTGAAGAGTTCGGGGGAGTACTCCCTTACTACGCACGTGGGAGAGCAGAAAAGATTGAATCAAGGGGAGGCTCATGGGAGTTGCCTGCGGAGCTCTGAGTGGCTCTGATTGACTATGAGCGGTATAGCCTTTGGAGGAATAAGGCCTCTAGGAGAGAAATGAGAGATAAGAAAAGCACTCTTGTGCACTCTCGAAGTCGATCCAAGGGGAACATGGGACATAACTGAGAAGCGGGATTGGATGATCGGGCTTAAAGAAGTTATGGAATATTGAAGTTTCCTCCTACGTGGAACAAACAATTCACGAATTTTCTGCATATTTGTGAGGAGCAACGGTTCTAACAGGGGCAAGTTCTAAGGTTGATTTGTCCTCGCTCATGTGCTAGGAGAATCATTACGCAAGAGGTTCAAATACTGCTGTAGGGTAAAGATGTTTCAGCTGGCATCTTCAATGTTGTGCACCCATATGGTAAGATAGGCCAACTATGAACATGATTGGGTATTTGGATGGTGGTGCTGAGCTGGTCTGATGGTGGTTCATGTAACAAATGGAGATCGGGGATGGAGCATCCACAAGAGTTTGGCAGGAGTTGCAACGCTAAATGGCTGAGGATGCCTGATCAATGCCTGAAGGCAAGAGAGACGCAGCTGCTGTGGTACATATATACGACACTAGATTCTCTTAGATGGACATGAAGAAGGGCGGAGTTGAAAAAAGGGTTGAACAGGTTATTCTTGGGAGATCCTCGCATGTTGCACAGATTGATTTGCAGAGAGGAATAATGTATCGAATGTGATTGCAAACAGAAAAGGACGAACAATACTCTGCCCATTTCAAAGATGAAGCCATGTGTGTTCTCTGGAGACGAAGCCATCCAAAGAGAGAATTAGGAGGCTAGAGATGCATATGTTATGCTTCGTCGATCTGGGAAAAGCTCAGAGATATTTTTTTCTCTAGCGAGATTTGTTCAATTTGCAAGGATGCTTGTGTGATAAAGAATAGCGTTTCTCCTATAATACAAGGCAATCTGTTGCAGCAACCGATTGTGGTTGATATGATAGTTCTGGAAGAAATCTATGCAACTGGAAGAAATATGTGAAAAAGAAATGGCGCAACCTTAATGGGAATGCATCCATGTGAAGGAGTTTTGCCATGTTGGAGCACACCAGAATTGAGGGAGAAGGAGTCTTCGTCTGTGAATCAGCAAAACTCTCCGACGCATACAGAGAAAGGAGGGATTTCACTAGGGATCTTGCAAGGGAGAAGGACATTGCCTGATAGAGAGAGAGAGATTTTGGGTCTCTTGAAGCCATTGTGGATGAGTTCAGCAAGCAACAACATCAAGGGAGGTAGCAGCCAATGAGAACGAAAATAAAAAATCTCATGGATGGGCAGTTTGTTCAAAGAACTTCAGTCAAGGGATGCTACATATTGTTCTTCTTCTAGGTTATATGCTGCTAATTCGAAGCAAAGACGGTGGAGCAGCTGGGGATGAAGAGGTGCATGAGAAGACACACCTGGAGCTGAATCGGTTGCTGGCCACTGAAGAATATTGGGAGCAAGTCGGGCAAGGATGCCCTAAGGAGCTTGAAGGAGCCTTGTGATTGGTCGCGCTACCGACGTTCACCATCAGCGATTTTACCGACCCGCACTTCTTGCATCATCAACTCGGTCGCTATACCAGAGGGAGACTTATGCCACCAAAAGAAGTGTAGCTGACGAGCTTCTTCTGACGGCTCTGAAAGGCGAGGTCGATTATGAACTTCGTGACGAGGCACATAAGGTACTATTCCAACTTTCTCTACGCCCGCTGTTTCTACACATTTGATCTCGAATCAGTGCAGCAGAGAAGTTTCCTGGTCTCCATCTATCTTGGAGTATTTCAGATATGTTGTTACCTAGACTTGTAGTGTAATTCTCAGAGATTTTCTAAGAGCTAGAGTCCTCAACATGATTTGCATGTTTTCCTGGGTTCCTTGATCAATTTGAATTCAAACTGCAACAAAATATAATTCATGCGATTTTGTTGACATTATTTCCTCTCTCACTGAACAATCAGTATCTTGTTAGATGGAATCTCTTTTCCGTCACCCTTTGTGTCTTATGCTGGCTATTATTTTATAAGGATGGCTTGAACAGTCCAAGATCCACTGCAGTACTTAAATGAAGCATCAAACTCAGCAGTGTGTCCTACCCGAATGGATAAAACCATACCTTGCCACTTAGAGATTTTTTCTTCATCGGCGATTGGCTTCTAGTGGCAGCGTCAGGTTTTAGGGTCTTTTCCTGCAATTACAACGAATGATGGGGGAGAGCAAGTGATTATTTGATGCAATGGATGAGGATTTCTCAGTCTTACGTTGTAATGTTTCATTTGTTCTAACGTTGCTGAATTTCAAGATATATGTTAATCATAGCATGTTGAACTTCTTTCTAGATTGATTTGGTGTCAGCAACTTGCACATATTCAGATTAGCTGTCTGACTTTCAAAGTACAAGTTTTGTCAGTGTTATGGGAATTTTCAAGAATGATTTTTTGAGTAACGATCAGAGTTTGTGTGCTTGACTCGGTGTGCGTTTGAGTGAGAGTGTCGGAGGTTGAGAGTGAAATAAACTGGGTACATTGTGAGAAATAGCAGAGAGATAACTACATATAGGGCAGTTATTTGTACATTTTCCACGCGCAAGACGGTATCCATAATTGGCGATCCTACTGGGGATCCCAAAAGAGGGCATATTCGGGGGCAATTGTGGACTCGGAGTGAGAAAAAGTGACAGAATACAAGGAAACTAAGCAAAATACAAGCGTGTGTAAGACAATTTCTCTAGGGTTTAAAGGCTATTCATTTTGGTGCGTTTTGCCGGGAATTGGCTTAGCACATCTCATAGAGAGTGCTACGAGTTCGCTTGGTGCCCCAATCGTGTGGCACAGCCAATTCGATCCCAAATTTGCTCTGACCTTCATTAAAGAAATGGCCCAACAAAGGCAAGCCTGTGGTTTTGAGGAGAATGCCAACATGAGGCAAATGAATTCTGGACGAAATAGGAGATGCATATATTCTCATTCGACCATGAGAGATCATGCGAACCGAGGGTGGCGATTTGGCCCGATATCAAATTATGTGAGATGCTGGTGTTGCGAGCAGATTGGGCATATAGCCAAATATTGCCCTCGTGTATGCACCCCATTGGATTTTGTCCCCACATGTGAGGACTGTGGGAAAAAGAGACTATGCGAGCACGTGTGTGGCTCAAAAGAGGTGATTGACCTAAAGGTCGCAACGAATGAACCAGATAGGTGCTTATCCTCTTTGTATGTGGAAGTTGACAAAGGTGGAGTTACTTCATCGACGGAGACAGCGAGAGCAAGTGGAAGCAAGGACACTCGATCTCATGATCGAGACTTGATAGAACTTGTGAAGAGCTTGGAATGTCAAGTCAATTGGTTGCATGTGGAGCGAGATAATGAGAGGATCAAAATAGAGAAATTAGAGGAAAATCAAGTGAAAATGGCCGAGGTTCTAGGAACTTGGGAAAAGCAAGTACGAATGTTGAAAAATGAAAACAAGGAGTGGAAAAGAGTAAACAAAAGCTGGAGGCAAGATCTTGTGAAGCCCAGGAGTGAAAATGTGGTTTGGGACTTGAGATCTGGCTTGATGGTAGCCGACTGCTTTGGAGTTGCGATCGAAGAAGAGCCCTCAAGAGATAGGTATGACCTGATGAAGAGAATCGAACGAATGGAGCATGAAATTGAGAAGGTACAAAGCATAATCTGTCGATACAGTGATCAAGCGGGTAAGGCATGTGACGAGTTCCACCTCGAGTTAGAAAGAATGGAAAGTGCCCAATCAGAGAGCCATGAGAAAGTGAGACGGGTAGAGAAAGAGAATGCAAGGCTGAGTAGCAAGCTCGGTAGGTGGATGAATCAGAAAGACGATGAGACCCGAGAACGAGTAGAAGATCCGAAAGCAGGTAGAATAGAGGAAGAGCTAAAAGTGATGTTGGACAAGTTAGAGGCGATAGGCGTGGAGTTAGAAAAGGCGAAGGAGTTGTCGAAAAAAGTGGATGATCTGGAAGTAGAAAATATGAGTAGAATCTGGGAGGAGAGGTCGATTCGAGAAGAGGTTGAAAAGTTGTCTGGCCAAGTCGGGAGGAGCGAGGAGGTTCCTTTGGAAATAGAAAGAAAGATGAGCCATTTAGAAGAGGAGAAGAAGAAAATGTGGGTTCGGTTCCATCAAGTGGATGATGAGATTTTTCGACTCCAAGGCAGTGATGAGCGAAAAGAAGAAGGGATAAGGGATTTAGCTTTGAAGCTCGAGGCATTAAGAGGTGTAATAATGAATGGTGGCCTTCCAGACCGTATCGGCTGGCTAGAGGACAATATCAGCAAGCTGTCGAATCATGTGGAATCTCTGCGAGGCAGAGGATGGAGATGAAAAAGAAAAAGAGGATATGATGGATGCGGGTGAGGACGGCTTGAGTTTGATTAGGGTTTGCTTTGCGGATTGCGAGTCAAAGATGTGAGGACGGGTGGACCAAGTGTGTTGTACACTTAGGAACTAAAGTGACACTTTTTGAGGTTTCAGGTCGACAAGGTGGTTAGTATGTGCGGGTTTTGCGAGGACGGGTTGACCATGGCATTAGTGGCTGGATTTTGGCTTGAGTGGCAGCAGAGAGGAGATATGTCTCATTGGGATGTCCACGAGGGGATATATGTGTGTGCGTCGTGATTGGGATGGTTGGGAAAAGATCCTTTCTTTTGTCTCCTAATTCTCGAAATGCGGGAATGAAAAGAAAATGAATAAATATATGTTTGTGTATGTGTGAGTGTGGCTACGCACCTATGTGGGCCGATAGGTGGGTGGACCCACTTTGACCGGGTGGTCAAAGCCACGAACCGACGTCGGTCTCACATAGGGCTAGCTGTCTGTGTGTCGCGCGCTACGTTGGGTTGGTAGATGGGTGGAACAAACTCGATCGGGTGGTCGAGTCCACGAGTCGCATCCAGCTTCAGCGTAGGCCGGCAAGTGTGAGTAAATATGAAAAAAAAATGATGAAAAAAGAGAGAAAAAATGTGGAAAAAATGAATGAGAAGAATTCCTCGCTCGAGGGGGGACATAAGAGAGGTGAGAGAGCATGATGCTTGGATGGGAATATATGTGTTTGTGTTGTGGGGATTTGGGTTATGTGTGGGCTCCTGATGAGGCATGTCAAATCGAAGCTTAAGCTCGGCTAGGGTTTCGTCTGCTACGTGTCCGTGGAAGACTTGGACTCGAGAGATCCAAGCGTGCTAGTTACTTTGTTCGTCTTTGAATTCTTGAGAGGTGCCCATTTTGGTTCTTAGGCTATGCAACTACTTGCGATGTCCCGAATCATGTCGACGATAAGCGATCTTGTCGGAGTGAGCTCATGTTAGGCTTGAGTGGTCTTTGTCGCGTGTCCATCAATTCAAGAGGTATGGTGGTGACCTAGCATAGAATTTAGTTGAAAAGCAAAAAAAGAACAAAGAGTCGATGAAAAGAAAAGCGGGTAGTGGAAACCCTAGGTAGAAGGGGAATGAAAAATCGGTGAGAGAACTCAGTTAGAAACGAGAAAAAGAAATCAGGAAAGCGATCGTATGGCCAAGAAAACTATCAAAAATGGAAGTGGGGAATGGTTTTGATTATATATGGTGTGTGTGGAAAGTGTGTTGAGTATGCATGTGGAACAAAGATTTGTGATGTGTTGAACGAACAGTCGAGAAGAGTGACGAGAGGGAATGTGGATGGGCTTTTTGCTTGCATGTGTGTTGTTCATGACGAGAATGCATGTGTGACGCGGATCATGATGTGTGTGCTGAGTATATATGTGTGATGTGGATGAAAGATATGATTGTCTTTTCATTTTGGTTGTACATATTGTGATTTGATGAAGAAAGGTTCTAATGTTTTAATGAAGTTTGCAGACAGGTGGACATGTCGATGAAGAAGCGAGAAGATGGACAAAGATGGTAAGTGAAATGATTGGGTTTCGGTATTGACCGATGATTGTACGAGGGTGATCGCAGGTGCTACATTGAGGAAGAAGAGAATAGGCATACAAGGTAAAGATTTGTATTTGATTGAGTGATGATCACATGTCGGAACTAGAGTGCAGGTAGCATATCGCTCGTCGAGGACGACTTCGCAATTAAGAAGAGGGGAGTATGTTAGCCCATAAAATGGTTGGTTTTGATGCACTAATGTGGTTCTATTTGGCAGGAAAATACGGTTGATTTCAGGTACTTGCAGACTAGATTTGGTGATTGATGAGAAGTATTTGGAGTGTGTAGAGTCCCTCCTATGATGCATTTGATACGGATGCCTGATGACGTGTCTTCAACACAAGCCGTTGTGCACAAAGGAAGGCAGCTCATTGGCGATTGGGGTGGACAGGAGGGGACATTTCTGGTAGGTGTGCACAGAAAGGGGGAAGGAAAGTTTTTCCTTTGTTGGTGGTCTTCCTTGTCAATAAGGGCACGTGATAGATCTGGTCAATATAAGGTCCAGATGAGGGCTACTGGGAGGATCATCGAAGTTGATTGGCAGAACAGTTATCTCGGGGATCGGAAGTCCTCTGAGAGGATAGGACTTTCGCGATTGTTAAAGTGGGGTATGGACAGCTACAATTCTCCATGAACAAAGGGGCATGTTGGTTCTTTTCTTTTTTTCTCGCTAGCTTGCTCTATGCAGGTGCCGTAAGGAGGAGAAGGGTGCCAGAGGATAAAGGGGAAGGCAGCATCATTTTAGGGGTTCTCTCTCTCGTTGGGGGGCTTGCTTTTTCGCGTATGTGAGTAAAACAGTAGTGGGAGGCATCCATGTGAAGAGTTCGGGGGAGTACTCCCTTACTACGCACGTGGGAGAGCAGAAAAGATTGAATCAAGGGGAGGCTCATGGGAGTTGCCTGCGGAGCTCTGAGTGGCTCTTAGTGACTATGAGCGGTATAGCCTTTGGAGGAATAAGGCCTCTAGGAGAGAGGTGAGAGATAAGAAAAGCACTCTTGTGCACTCTCGAAGTCGATCCAATGGAACATGGGACATAACTGAGAAGCGGGATTGGATGATCGGGCTTAAAGAAGTTATGGAATATTGAAGTTTCCTCCTACGTGGAACAAACAATTCACGAATTTTCTGCATATTTGTGAGGAGCAACGGTTCTAACAGGGGCAAGTTCTAAGGTTGATTTGTCCTCGCTCATGTGCTAGGAGAATCATTACGCAAGAGGTTCAAATACTGCTGTAGGGTAAAGATGTTTCAGCTTGCATCTTCAATGTTGTGCACCCATATGGTAAGATAGGCCAACTATGAACATGATTGGGTATTTGGATGGTGGTGCTTAGCTGGTCTGATGGTGGGTCATGTAACAAATGGAGATCGGGGATGCAGCATCCACGAGAGTTTGGCAGGAGTTGCAGTGCTAAATGGCTGAGGATGCCTGATCAATGCCTGAAGGCAAGAGAGACGCAGCTGCTGTGGTACATATATACGACACTAGATTCTCTCAGATGGACATGAAGAAGGGCGGAGTTGAAAAAAGGGTTGAACAGGTTATTCTTGGGAGATCCTCCCATGTTGCACAGATTGATTTGCAGAGAGGAATAATGTATCGAATGTGATTGCAAACAGAAAAGGACGAACAATACTCTGCCCATTTCAAAGATGAAGCCATGTGTGTTCTCTGGAGACGAAGCCATCCAAAGAGAGAATTAGGAGGCTAGAGATGCATATGTTATGCTTCGTCGATCTCGGAAAAGCTCAGAGATATTTTTTTCTCTAGCGAGATTTGTTCAATTTGCAAGGATGCTTGTGTGATAAAGAATAGCGTTTCTCCTATAATACAAGGCAATCTGTTGCAGCAACCGATTGTGGTTGATATGATAGTTCTGGAAGAAATCTATGAAACTGGAAGAAATATGTGAAAAAGAAATGGCGCAACCTTAATGGGAATGCATCCATGTGAAGGAGTTTTGCCATGTTGGAGCACACCAGAATTGAGGGAGAAGGAGTCTTCGTCTGTGAATCAGCAAAACTCTCCGACGCATACAGAGAAAGGAGGGATTTCACTAGGGATCTTGCAAGGGAGAAGAAATTGCCTGATAGAGAGAGAGAGAGATTTTGGGTCGCTTGAAGCCATTGTGGATGAGTTCAGGAAGCAACAACATCAAGGGAGGTAGCAACCAATGAGAACGAGGGATAAAATCTCATGGATGGGCAGTTTGTTCAAAGAACTTCAGTCAAGGGATGCTACATATTGTTCTTCTTCTAGGTTATATGCTGCTAATTCGAAGTAAAGACGGTGAAGCAGCTGGGGATGAAGAGGTGCATGAGAAGACACACCTGGAGCTGAATCGGTTGCTGGCCACTGAAGAATATTGGGAGCAAGTCGGGCAAGGATGCCCTAAGGAGCTTGAAGGAGCCTTGTGATTGGTCGCGTTACCGACGTTCACCATCAGCAATTTTACCGACCCGCACTTCTTGCATCATCAACTTGGTCGCTATACCAGAGGGCGACTTATGCCACCAAAAGAAGTGTAGCTGACGAGCTTCTTCTGACGGCTCTGAAAGGCGAGGTCGATTATGAACTTTGTGACGAGGCACATAAGGTACTATTCCAACTTTCTCTACGCCCGCTGTTTCTACACATTTGATCTCGAATCAGTGCCGTAGAGAAGTTTCCTGGTTTCCATCTATCTTGGAGTATTTCAGATATGTTGTTACCTAGACTTGTAGTGTAATTCTCAGAGATTTTCTAAGAGCTGGAGTCCTCAACATGATTTGCATGTTTTCTTGGGTTCCTTGATCAATTTGAATTCAAACTGCAACAAAATATTATTCATGCGATTTTGTTGACATTATTTCCTCTCTCACTGAACAATCAGTATCTTGTTAGATGGAATCTCTTTTCCGTCACCCTTTGTGTCTTATGCTGGCTATTATTTTATAAGGATGGCTTGAACAGTCCAAGATCCACTGCAGTACTTAAATGAAGCATCAAACTCAGCAGTGTGTCCTACCCGAATGGATAAAACCATACCTTGCCACTTAGAGATTTTTTCTTCATCGGCGATTGGCTTCTAGTGGCAGCGTCAGGTTTTAGGGTCTTTTCCTGCAATTACAACGAATGATGGGGGAGAGCAAGTGATTATTTGATGCAATGGATGAGGATTTCTCAGTCTTACGTTGTAATGTTTCATTTGTTCTAACGTTGCTGAATTTCAAGATATATGTTAATCATAGCATGTTGAACTTCTTTCTAGATTGATTTGGTGTCAGCAACTTGCACATATTCAGATTAGCTGTCTGACTTTCAAAGTACAAGTTTTGTCAGTGTTATGGGAATTTTCAAGAATGATTTTTTGAGTAACGGTCAGAGTTTGTGTGCTTGACTCGGTGTGCGTTTGAGTGAGAGTGTCGGAGGTTGAGAGTGAAATAAACTGGGTACATTGTGAGAAATAGCAGAGAGATAACTACATATAGGGCAGTTATTTGTACATTTTCCACGCGCAAGACGGTATCCATAATTGGCAATCCTACTGGGGATCCCAAAAGAGGGCATATTCGGGGGCAATTGTGGACTCGGAGTGAGAAAAAGTGACAGTATACAAGGAAACTAAGCAAAATACAAGCGTGTGTAAGACAATTTCTCTAGGGTTTAAAGGCTATACACATATACATATACATATACAGATACATATACGTACACATATACCTACACATATACATATACATATACGTATACATATATGTACACATATACGTACACATATACATATACATATACATATACATGAACATATACATATATGTATACATATACATACACATACACATATACATATACATATACATATACACACACATATACATATACACATACATACACATACACATATACATATACATATACATATACATATACATATACATATACATATACATATACATATACATATACATATACATATACATATACATATACATATACATATACATATACATATACATATACATATACATATACATATACATATACATATACATATACATATACATATACATATACATATACATATACATATACATATACATATACATATACATATACATATACATATACATATACATATACATATACATATACATATACATATACATATGCATATACACATACATCTACATATACATACATGTACACATACACATGCACATATATATATACATTTACATATACGTACACATACACATACACATATACATATACATATACATATACGTACACATACACATACACATATACATATACATATACATATACATATACATATACATATACATATACATACACATACACATACACATACACATATACATATACATATACATATACATATACGTACACATACACATACACATATACATATACATATACATATACATATACATATACATACACATACACATATACATACACATATACATATACATATACATATACATATACATACACATACACATATACATATACATATACATATACATATACATATACATATACATATACATATACATATACATATACATATACATATACATATACATAAACATATACATATACATATACATATACATATACATATACATATACATATACATATACATATACATATACATATACATATGCATATACATATACATATACATATACATATACATATACATATACATATACATATACATATACATATACATATTCATATTTATATACATATACATATACATATACATATACATATACATATACATATACATATACATATACATATACATATACATATACATATACATATACATATACATATACATATACATATACATATACATATACATATACATATACATATACATATAGATATACATATACATATACATATACATATACATATACATATATATATACATATACATATACATATACATATACATATACATATACATATACATATACATATACATTTACATTTACATATACATATACATATACATATACATATACATATACATATACATATACATATACATATACATATACATATACATATATATATATACATATACATATACATATACATATACATATGTTAAATGCGCGTTTCTGTCACAGGCACATTTAAACTCTTTCGGGTTCTTGGGAGTGGTAGGGGTTTGTTAATCAGAGGCCCTATTACTTAATTTTTCCCAATTAACACCTCTACTTCGTAGTACTTGTGTTAAATGCGCATTGCCATCACAGGCGCGTTTAAACTCTTTCGGGTTCTTGGGAGTGGTAGGGGTCTGTTAATCAGAGGCCCTATTACTTAATTTTTCCCAATTAACACCTCTACTTCGTAGTACTTTAATACTCAAAACTCTGCATAAAAATTACTATCAATCATCTGGTTCGTTTTCTCAGACTTATTGTTTTTACTCAGCCTATTATTGGTTCTTCCACAACTTTACCGATCATGCTCAGGTTAATACTTTCTCAGTACACAGTGCCGAAACTATTCATTACCGTAATACAGACTTACGTTCTCTAACTTAAAGGAACCGTGCCCAAAGACATCTAATGTAATCAAACAGAGACAAGAAAACAGTAATACTCAGATTTCTCAACAACGCACTACGGCAACTTCACATAATGCAATCGCCCAGACAAACAATCTGGCGATTCTCCTGATCGTTTCCGAAGCGTCCTTTCATTAGATTATAAATAGTTACAACTCTTCACAAGGACCTTTCGGTTCGTGCGGAATACGAAAAGTAGAGAATTACAAATGCCAATCCGGCGGCTTACATTGGCACGCATGGTGGACTTGAACACGCAGTGATACAAAATTTATGGCTCTTCTACTATACCCTGAATATACATTGTTCGGGCTAACTTAAATGTTCTGGCAATTTTCTACTTCAGCGAGTCCAACATCT
>CM035414.1:137978474-138003474 GCA_020310875.1 Ceratopteris richardii
AACATTAGTAGATTTCTCCTCACTAGTGCATGAGCTCCATTTACTTTTTCCCTTCTGACCAGCTATGAAAGCTTGATTTGCAACATGCATAATGGAATTTTTCTGCTTGGACTGATCTTCTTACCACAAAACAAAGAGTAATTCCTCAAAAGCTAAGACATTTGGATTTCTTTTTCAGCATTAATCAAAGAGTAGAATCAAAACTCTGATATGAATTCGGAAGAAGATTAAGAACAGTCTACCCAAGTGAATTATCTGGCAAGACTTCATCAACAAAAATCAATTACTTCTTCAAATCTTTGGTCTTTGTAAAAAAACTATCCATAGAATCTCCTTCATTCCTATGCTCACTCTCCAACTATTTTGGGAGCTAAGTAATATGAGCCTCATTTCTTGCTTGATATAAAGTCATAAGTGTATCCCAAGCATCATTTGTTGTTTTCTAGGCACGAATGTGAGGGATAATGGTGTTACCATTAGTGTCCATGTGAAAGGCCAAATGGCCACCAAACACTTCTTTGTATATGTTCTTTAATAAAACATATAGTGAACTCGTCGGCCACAGACTGTAATTTTGATTGCATTTCTAACACAGAAGTTTGTTTTCATGCTCCCTGTGTACTGTGTTTTTTACGTATTCTATAGCCTCTGTGCGGAGTATCATGTGTAGAGTACCATAGCTTAGTTTTCTACTATGAGGATATTGTCATGGAGCTCTCTAGAAGGAGATTGTACTATGGTGAATCGCCATCAAAATACTTCATTGGTGTCAAAGCTTTTCGATGCAAAAACTTTGTTCCTTTTGTGCGAGCGAAGCAAGCACCTACCCACCCACCCAAGGCTTACAACTAAGGTGGCGACCAAGGCATATACCTTGGCACACCTTGTCATTCGAGTCACCAAAGTCACCATTGGCTATGCGTGATGGAGGACCTAAATGATCAAGGAAGACAAAGGTTCTCGATACTTCCCAGGAGGCCGCCCATCCTAGTACTATTCCCCCTAGAGCTCGCTTAACCATGGCAATACTAAGCCACACTCTTGTGGTGCTTGAAGAAGGGGAAATACTGAGGTTCACATTACCTTTAAAAAGTTTTGGGCACTCAAAGCTTCATTCTTTGCTTTCAAAGCTTATTTTTTAACCATTTTTGGGGTGCTTTTTGGAGCCATTTTGGAGTATTTTCATGGATAGTTCCCTTCACAAAGGTCCAAGAACATCAAGAAAAGTTTTCTTTATACTTATTTGAAAAAAAATTCCACCTTTTGGGATTGTGTTTTTAGCCACACTAGTTAATCTACAGGTTTCTTGAAAGGTTTTAGTTGTGGTGGGAGCAACCACCACAAGTCTATGCAGATTTTTTGAACCTAAACAACAGAGTTGATAGACACTTACAAGTGTTGTTGGCCAGCGTTTGGGTAGTGAATTCAGCCTTTCAATGCCATTTTACTGCATATATTGAGCACATAGACACTATGTATGCTTCTATGGATACTGCATATGTACGTCCATGTGCTCATTGCTATAGCAATTACGTTTTTGCATAAAGCCTGTTATGTTTGATAAAGAAGGTTGTGGTGAGGTTTTCTTAACTAAGAGATACCCAAATGTCGGGGTCACTTCGGTGCTGCAAGTGGAAAACTTACTCAGCCTTGCCATAGGAGATGTATGATGGTTGTTCATAAGTGCTCGATAAGCCTAGTTGGCTTGTTTTGGGTAACTGATTATATGCAGTGGAGTTAGTGATTCACTATGCAAGTAAACATGTTAGTACTTGCAATTTTATGAGATTTTGACACCGTTCATATGCTCATTTTGTAGAGGATACTCTAGCAAAATTTTTTTAGATTTTTTGGTTTTGTCAACTATGCAATGGTTGATTTACTCCTTGATACACTTATTGGTGTGAGCACAAATGCTCAAAGAAGCATGCTGACATGGATGAAGATGATTGGGATGAGTTAGATGAAATGGCCAGGTCTACCATTGGATTGCACATGGAAGACAATGTTTACTTTACAATATTAGACTGTGAAAGTGTAGAGGAGCTTTGGAAGAAGTTATGCAATACATATGAAAAAGAGATGAATCAAATAAAATGTACTTGATGAGAAAGTTATATGAACTTCCCATGAAGGACACAAATAGTGTTGCTGCTCATCTATGGAGGGGTTCACACCAAGATAAGATAATTTCATAGCCAACAAATTCATACATACATACATACATACATACATACGTACGTACATACATACATACGTACGTACATACATACATACGTACATACATACATACATACATACATAAATATACACACATACATATACATACATACATGCATGCATGCATACATACTTTTTTTTTTAATAAAGGAAGTTCGGCCTTGGCCTACTCTTCCAGACTTGTATTAATAAAAATAAAATTACAAGTGAAGGAAACTAGTGCCCACGGGATCCCCCAAATCCCAAAGAGCAAGGGTAGCTTTATAGTGTTTAGATGGCATTACAAAGAAGGTTAATCACCCTCTCATCCCCCTCATGTAGGGCCCACTTGGGTTTAAGCTTGTTGTTGACTAGAAGGAGCACTTGATGATGCATGAAGGGGGGGGGGGGGGATTTCTTACAGTTGACGATTCTTTTGCCGAGGAGGAACAACGATTTGTCAATCGACCACTCCTTCGGGGAGTCACCAAAGTTATAAGCACATCTTTCCCACAATATCTTCCATAGGAGCTCCCCTCTGATGGCATTCCAGAGAGTCGCGGAGTAGCCAATCGCTTCTCCCAATAGAGCTTGTTTCCAACTGATATGTTTCTAAAGTCTAATTTTCTTTCTGATAATCTGCCAGAGCCTGTTGGAGTTGGGACAAGTAAAGAAGATGTGAGAAACATCTTCAATGGACCGATAGCATCACTTGCACCAGGGAGACACCACACAAATTTTGCTAGCCTTTAGGTTGGTCTTGCTTTTGAGTCTCGCCAGGACCCAGTTCCACCGCTGCTTCATCGAGATACCAAAACCCATGGGAATCCCAAGAAGCCAGAAAACTTGGCCTTGAGGAATGTTTTCACAGCCATGGTTGAAGGGAAGGTCAGGCTGGATCCCAACAATAGCTCTGAAAGCGGTCTTTGGGTGGTTGATTTTGGATCCAGAAGCCTCGTAGAAAGTATCCAGGCACCTCCAAAACGTCTCTAGGCTGGTACCATCGTTGTGGACAAACACATTCATGTTATCGACAAAAAGTGTCATCGTGAGCTCGCCATGGTCCCCAGGCAATCGGAGGCCTTTGATGTTACCTGCTTCCACCTGTTGTTCCACCAGCCGGCTAAGCCCTTCAGTGGCAATGGAAAAGAGGAGGGGAACTAGCAGGCACCCTTGTCTAATTGATCTTCTAAGTTTGATCACCTTCGAAAGTTGGTCATTAACATTAATTTGAGTCGATGCGTTTCCCTGAAGGGTCGAGATCATCTTTGCGAATTTCTGACTGCATCCGAGATCTATAAGGGACTGCAGAATATAGTCCCATTCTAGCCGATCATAGGATTTGTCAAAGTCGATCTTGAGGAAAACCACATCCTGTCTTGACTCATTTGTGAAGTCAATACCTTCCCAAATGTCAATAATGGCTTCCAATATAGACCTGCCTTTGACAAAACGTTTTTGGTCCTCCCTTAACCATGCTCTCAAATGGCTTGAAATTTCACAAAGCCATTGACCAATGATGGTTGCTCTTGAGGGGTCAGTCAGCCCCCTAGCATTTAACAAGATGATGATCATTGCTGTATTTTACCCTCTTTGTGGCAAGGGGTCTTATCCTTTCGCCTCTTGGGTTTGTCTTTCTTTTTTGCTGGGAGGGGGTTTTAACTTAGTAACTTGTTTTTATAGGGTAGCTCAATAGGCTGTTTTCCCTTGCAGGAGGACTCTTGTTGAAGTGAACACTAGACAATATCCGGAATAGTCGAACCAATGATGGAACTCACTATCCATGTTGTCTTTGTTACTAGTGCTAAAGCCGTCTTCTTTGCTAGTAGTATAACCCTCCTAATTGGATTCAAAGGCTTTGTTGCTGGTATCCACCTCAAACTGCTTCCTATCTAGGTAGTCAAGCTCATTAATATCCCTTTCTAGAACGCGATACAAGTTGTCTAGGGGGGCATCTAGAGAAAGGTTTCTCTACGGGGTCGCCCTAGGACTTCTTTTCCTTCCTCTTCTGACTTCCCTGAACCCGTCTGAGTCAGTATCTGGGTTTTGGGAACCCTTGACTTCCTCATCATTCCCTAGTGGATTCAGGGTCCCACTGTTATATAGGGCTTTTTTGGGTGCTTGTTGAATTTGTTTGCTTTTTTGTCTCAACGAACACTCTTTGATCCTGTGGCCTTGTTGGTCGCAAGGGAAACAAGCATTAGGTAGATTTTTGTAATTGACCTCTTGCTCCCAGATCTCCACTTCGCCCAAGTCCACTATGATCTTTGAAGGAAGCGGCGTGCTGAGGTCAATATCGACATAGATTTAAGGGTGCCACCGATCATTGAAGGAGTGCCTTGCACCTTCGTAAATGGAGCTGCCAACATCCTCCCATGAAGCCAAAGGCTTGCCGATTGGAGAAATGATGTCCCACACGAAGTTGTACAAGAAGTATGGCACGTTAGTAAGCTCGACCCAGAGAGGGTATCGAAGAGATTTTGATTTTTTGGGGATGAAATTGGGGGACCATCTTAACAGACACAGGGTCACCCGCCCGAGTTGCCAGGTTCTGACATTGAGGGCTTGGAACGTCATATCTTCATTCTCAAAGACTAGCAACATATGACTCGTCGGTAGGAACTGGCAATTGCTAACAATCAAACCATGAGGGAACCACTCTTTTCGAAGCCACTGGTGCACAATTTCGAGCGGTGACCTAGGGCCAAACACTTGTCCAACGAAGAAAACTTTCGTGAGCTCTTCTTGTTATGATAGGATTGCAGATCTACTAAGAGAAACCAAGAGGGGTTCAAAACCCTTGAAGGCCCAAAGAGCGACATAGGATCTCCCTCTCGAAAAGGCATTGGGTTACCAATCACCCCTAGGGTCGAGGCAAGGTTGCTTATCACTAGGGATGGGGCCGCCGAAGCCATGCCAAGGACACCAAAGTATGCATTTTGAATTTTAAATCTTCTTTTGTTGCATGTAAGATCGATAATTTCTCAGACGAGGAAGCTAGCAATACTTCTCTTCAATGCCAAGAACCTTCAATTCTTCTTTTTGTTATGCGAGTGAGCCTCAAAAGCTCCGATGGATTACATAGACGAAAGCTAACCCATCACGATGCAACAAGGATCTTTCATACTTAACTGCACGTGGCTCATTAAAAGAGGTATAATCTCTTTGAAGGAATTATGTGCGCACTTCGAGAGATCTTGCATACATGCATACATAAATACACACATACAAATAAATAAATATATATATATATATATATATATATATATATATATATATTCATATATATATATATATATATATATATATATATATATATATATATATATATATATATATATATATATATATATATATGTGTGTTTGTGTTTCTGTGTTTGTGTATGAATGTATAAATAAATAAAAATATATATATTATATAAATATAGATATTGTAATATAAATACTGAATTTGTATATGTATGTGAGTAAAAATGTTTATGCATGTGTGTGTGGTGTGTATGTCTGTATGTGCATGCATGTGTGTGTATCTCTCTCACCCACCTTCCCTTTGTCTCTCCCCCCAAGTCTCTATCTCTTCTCTCTCTCTCTCTCTCGCTCTCTCTCTCTGTCTCTGTTCTCATCACATATACTTTGTAGAGGACACCTCACATACACAATATTTTTACTCATGCATGCAATGGCTTTGCCTAAATTTATTTTTTTTCAAAATTTTCATTTTTCTAAAAGGAGGTTCGATAGGCACCTACTTCCCCAAGCTTTAACTTTAAAAGAACAACTATAGAGGTGAATGGGCATATTATCCACAAGACCCTCCATATCCCACAAAACAAGGGTTAAATTAAGTTACAATTGTTTTAAACTGGCCAAAGCTATTACATATCCAGCATGTGGGTTGAACTCTTGTTCGCTTCAAAAGGCCAAAGCTTTACCAAACCACCTAGGGGACGTGGACATCTCTGCCTAAATTTATTGTCATTTGCAACTGTTTTTTATATTAATGTTGTGTAGATGACGTTTCTTGTTTTTTTCTTCCCTAATCAATACCAATGGAAATAACTTTAGGCTTCTCTACTAAAATGTGTCTTTTTTGAAAGTTCTATCATCGAACTACTCTTCGAATTAAACTTGAAAGACTGAAATAATCACACATACACACACTCTAGGGACCCCTTATCCGCCATTTCTTCTCTACTAACTGTTGAATCACTTCAGCATCAGACCTTGATTATAGGGACCCCCTCCTTATTTCTTACAATTAATCGTCCTTTCTATTGATATAATTTAAAAAATTATTGCTAATAAGAAATATGGCTATGGTATGAACTCAAAGAGCAATATTTGGATAGTCTTTTATGTTCTTACCGTTTTAGGGTGCATCTATGAAGATAGCTAGAAAGATATGACCATGATGTTGCAACATGATAAGAAAAGCGTCTCCTAATTGTAATATATGTGTGAGAGATATTTTGGCTCGATTTTTCCTTTGATTTTTTTGTACCAAAGGTTTCTCAAGTACCCCCATCCCGAGTATCTCCCTTGGAGCCTTGTACTTCATGCTTTACATGTCATCTATGATGGAATCTGTACTTTAAAGCTTACATATCTTCATTGTGGGCTTTGTGTATAGCACCTACATGTCATGCATGATAATAATTCTCCCTCCCCTTATCAATGGCCCCTTTGAAAGCATGCTATATGTACCTTACATTCACATATTTTCCTCTCTCATAATAATCCTAAGGGGTTGTGCCACTGCTTTACGAACCTCTTCACAAGTTCTTCTTTGGAGGAAAAACAGGAAAACTAGTTGAAGTTTGTTCTCCAGTCCAAGAAGACTTGAGGATCGGTTGTCATGCTAGTACAAGGAAAAATCTGAGTGGGTGGTCCCTCTTATGCTCTATAAAAACTGGTATTCAAATCTTAGCACATATCGGTTGTTTCTAGAAATAGCTCCAATTTTTGTTCTAGATTAATCCATGCTTGTTTTGCGGTAGTGCAATCATTTAAGGAGAGTACATAGTTTTCATCTAGGGATGTGAGTAACATTCCAAGTGCTTGTTGATCCTTTTCAATGAAATGGGATAGCCCTCTTCTATGCTCAAGTGTTTAGTTTGGAGCAAGCGGTTTTGTGATGGACCATAGTTGTTTGGTCATGAGGCAACCCTTGATTTTGGTTTTCCATGTGTGGAAACCTTGCCAATTAAACTTATCTAGAGGGTTTTCAATCATGATGAAGAGGTTTTACCAAAGTGACTCACTTTGGTAGTGTCTAAATTATTACAAAATCTTTTATTTGATGGATTTATTATGAGATCTTATCATTCATGCATGATGGCAATGTCTAGTCCCATGGAAATTCACAAGAAGCGTATGTACATAACATGCTCAAACTACCCAAAGCTTAGGAATGATTACAAAGCATTTAAGGTTGTTGGAGCAAATCTATGACAAGCCTAAGTATTGGCTTGAGTCCCACAAAGTCATAAAAGAAGCCTTAAAATGAAGACTATGTAAAGTTCACTTGTGAACTACCTCTTGTAACTTTTGAAGAGTTTACTTAATGTAAAAGTAAGAGAATCTTAAGTGGTTGAGTCCACTTGATCAAGAATGGAAAGAGGAGCCACGAATTCGTGATTTGTGGTAGGTAGAGAATCAAATCAATCATTGATTGATTGGAGAGTGATTGAGGGAAGTTAGCCTCCCAAACTCAACTATAAATAGATGGCGTTTTTAGTCATGGTTAGAGAGACCTATGTGAAGACCTCCAAGAGCTGAGCTTTATGCCATATCAAGGTGTGATTACAAGGCACACATATGTATCAGTAAGTCATTGTATTGTACAAGCAATATACTTTCATTTTCATGATTATTTGGTTTCATCTTTCCATGTTCTTGTGAAGTGTACTACTCACTGCCATTACTCTCAGTTTTCTCAGTCAACTTGCAGAGATGTTGTCTCTGAGCTTGGTGCATCATTTTCAGTGATTTAACTTTGTAAAGTTAGCTCTATAAGTCTTATATATGCTCACAAATTTTCATGTCATTTGGATGTTGCAATCTTCAGTTATGTTCATTTGAAGTCAACAGGGTCTGTTCATCTTCACTTCTCTGTCAGGTACCCGACTTTTTCACTCATCTTGTCAAAGACATTTCTCAGTGGCTACTTATCCAAATTCAGTGATTTAAAACTTGTTGGATTCAGCTTACTGTCTAGTATAACCATACAAATTTTCATAATCATTGGATTTCTAAATTTTGAGTTATGTTGATTTGTCTGCTCACTGGTCTATTTCTGTAGCAGCCCGTGAAAATCGGGATGATGTCATCACTTGTTAAAACTCATTCTCAGTGTGTGGTTCATTATTTTTTATGAGATTACTCTTGAAAGTTAGCGCTTTAAGTTACCTAGACTTCCCCAAGAGGAATTAAGCTAATTACTGCTGTGCTCAGAGAATTATGTAAAACACTGGACAGGTGTATGAACCAAGAATAGCAAGTCTTCACCTCTGAGCTAACTCCAACTTATCTGTTTTGATCTATCTTTTTGAGAGTGATCTTCCAAGGTACATAGGGTGTCTAATACATCCATTGGCAAGCTAAAAGGGCCCACCATATACTCCTGGAGTTCAATTGGCTGGTGTAGATCAAGGATTTTGCAACACCTCTTCATCTTCAAGCACATACCTATCCATCTCTTCACAGTGGTATCAGAGCAAGGTTGGACAACATGGCAGATGGATTTCCTTCATCAATTGACAAATTGGACAGAGGTAACTACTCAGCTTGGTCATTAAGAATGGAAGCTTATCTCCAAGGTAGAAGTTTATATGGTTATGTGGCTGGAGATGAAGTTATGCCAAGTTTCAGGAACAAAAGTCAACCAACACAAGAAGAGCAAGAAAGATTGAGCACATGGTGCTCCAAGGATGCACTTGCAAGGTCTTATCTCCTCAACTCTATCTCAGATTTTTTGTTGCCTCACATTAGAAGTTGTAAGACATCTCAGGAAGTGTGGGATGCACTTGAAGCTTTCTTTTCTTCAAGTACCAAAGCTAGGAAGCATCAACTATGGCTGGAGTTCACAACTCTCAAGAAGGCTCCCAAACAAAATGTGAATGATTTTGTCACAAAGCTCAAGGACATAGCGGATCAGTTGGGAAGCATTGGAGAGGTAATAGATGAAGAGCAAATTGTAAGGCAGGTGATCAATGGCTTGAAGGCAGATGACAAGTGGGAAGCATTCACCACAGCTATGGATTTGTACATGGACATGTATGTACCTGATTTCAACACACTCATTGGACAACTACTTACTCAAGAGGCAAAGCTTATCAAAAATGGAGAAAGCTCTAAAGGTAATCAATCTTCAGCTTTATACATGGATAAAAGCAAGTCTAAAGATAACAAAGGAAAGGCAAAGAAAGTGGATGATGAAGCAGGTACATATCAAGCTAACTATGCAGGTAGAGGAAGACATGGCAGAGGTAGAGGAAGAGGAGGTAGACAAGGCAGCGGGAGATCCCAAGTCTCCAACTCATGTTCTATTTGTGGATTAACTAATCATACAACTGAAAATTGCTTTAGGAATTCCAGGAATCAAAGAGGCAGAGGATACAATAGAGGAAGTTATGGCTACTCAAGAGGAAGGTTTAACAACTACCATGGCAACTACAACAACTACAATCATTCAAACTATCAAGGAGGCTACAAAGGAAGGAGAGACTACAATAACTACACAGAAGACTCAAACAAAGAGGATTCATTATTGATCATGAACATGGCTATGCCACAAGGTAAATCTGATGAGCATGTTTTCTACATAGATTCAGGTTGTTCAAATCATGTGGCAAGAAATGTGGCACTCCTATCAGATTTAGAAGATCCAAGGAATAAGCATGAGGTACAAACAGGAGATGATACAAAACATCCTGTGGAGAAAATAGGTAATGTCAAAGCACCCGATGGAAACATCAACCTACTCAGTAAGGTACTCTATGTCCCTACCATTACAAAGAATTTGATAAGTGTTGGGCAGATAGTAGAGAAAGGGTTGCAAGTCAGGTTCACAAAAGCAGGAGCATTTGTTGAAGATCCAAGTCAAGGATTCAGAAGAATTGCAAAAGGTGAAAAGACAGGTAGATTGTTCACATTTGAATTACAGGACACTAGAAACATTGCTCTCTTTAATTATGGTAGTCAGACACTCACAGAATTGGAAGTATGGCACAAAAGGTTAGCACATATTGGTGAAAGGTCATTAAAGCAAATCTGCAGGGACCAAAGTGTACTTGGACTTCCTAATTTGTCAAAACAACATATGATTTATAAGTGTAGTGCATGTCAATTTGGAAAGTCTCACAAGTTACCATTCATGAAGAAAGGTTATATGCATGGAGATCTCTTGGAGTTGGTTCATACAGATGTATGGGGACCTAGCAAGGAAGCTTCAATATCTGGATCAAGGTATTATGTTTCCTTTAGTGATGATTGCAGCAGATGGACTATCCTATTCTTTATGAAACACAAAGATGAAGTTTTTTCATGTTTCAAAAGATATTTGGCTCTTGTGGAGAATCAAACAGGTAAATCACTAAAAAGGCTAAGGTCAGATGGAGGGGGAGAATACTTCTCCCATGATTTTGATTCTTTTCTTCAAGAAAGAGGAATCAAAAGAGAGGTAACTACAAGGTACACTCATGAGCAAAATGGAGTGGCAGAAAGGAGGAATAGGACAACTGTTGAAGCTGCAATGTCTATGTTAAATGAAAAGCATTTACCTAATTACTTATGGGCTGAGGCTGTATCTACAACCACTTACTTGATTAACAGGTTGCCTTCAAAATCCCTTGATGGGATGACTCCATATGAGGCTTGGAATGGAAGAAGACCAAGCTTAGATCATTGTAAAATTTTTGGATGTATTGCTTTTGCTCATGTTCCTTCACAGGTTAGAGGCAAGATGGATCCAAAGGCAGAAAGGTGTGTATTTATTGGATATGACAACAATCAAAAGGGCTACAGGTTATACAACCCTACCAACAAAGGATTCTTGGTAAGCAGAGATGTAGTTTTTGATGAGAACAATTCATGGTATGAAGATTCATGTAGGAAGGTCAATTTACCATATAATCTTGAAGAAGATTTTCCAAAGCTTGGTAGAGAACAACAGAAGATTGAAGAACAAGACACCTCAGAGGATGATGAAGAATCTCACATGGAAAAGATCAAAGCATGGAAGTCTAAAGGTAAAGCAAAATTGTAGGAACTTGGACATGAGGCAGAATCATCACATCATGGCCTAAGAAGATCTCCTGTGGCAAAGATGCCTACTATTAGGGTTTTGCTTAGTATTGCCTCTTCCAACAATTGGAAGATACTTCAACTAGATGTAAAGAATGCATTCTTGAATGGTTGGATAATAGAAGAGGTATATATGGCACAACCACCTGGTTTTGAGAACCAAGTTTATCCTGATTATGTGTGTAAACTTAACAAAGCATTGTATGGTCTCAAGCAAGCTCCAAGAGCTTGGAATTTCAGGCTTGTTTCATTCTTGCAGGACAAAGGCTTTCAACCAAGCAAGGCAGATCCTTCACTCTTTATTAAAAAGAGTAACTCTGAGGTCATCTACCTATGTGTATATGTAGATGATATTATATTGACAGGAAATGATGCAGATGGTATGAAGAAGATCAAAGATCAGATGAGAGAAGAGTTCAAGATAAGTGATTTGGGTTCACTTACCTACTTCCTAGGGTTGGAAGTTGTCTACAAAGATCATGGTTTGTTTCTCACTCAAAGAAAGTACATTAAGGACATGTTGGCAAAATTCAAGATGCAAGATTGTAAGATTGCAGGTACTCCAATGGAGGTCAATCACAAATTGAGCTCACATGAAGGTGAACTCATAGAGGACATCACATCATATCAAAGTCTAGTGGGTAGTCTCAACTATGCCACATTGACAAGAGTAGATATATGTTACAGTGTGAGTGTGCTAAGTCAGTTTATGCACACACCAAGGAAACCACATATGGATGCTGCCAAAAGGATTCTCAAGTATCTCAAAGGAACCGTAAATGAAGGACTTTATTATCCTTATGTATCTGATTTAGGTTTGAAGCTATTTTCTGATGCAGATTGGGCTGGCTCCAAGGAAGATAGAAGGAGCACTTCAGGTTATCTTACCTTTGCAGGTTCAAAGCTTATTTCATGGTCATCCAAGAAGCAACCCACAGTTGCTCTCTCTTCTACTGAAGCTAAATATAGAGGTCTTGCCATAGCTACACAAGAAGCTATGTGGATGAAGGCATTATTCAAAGATCTTGGATTGGAGTTTGGAACTCCAACTATTTTTTGTGACAATATGAGTTCTATTCACTTGGCTACTAATCCTATTTTTCATGCAAGGACTAAACATATTGAAGTTCATTATCACTATGTACGAGAGAAGGTTCTAAGCAAAGAGATTCAAATATCATATGTGTCCACTTATCAACAATGTGCAGATATTCTAACCAAAGCATTGGATGGTACAAAGCTTTGCAAATTCAAGGCTATGATTGGTTTGCAGGTAATCTTGGAAGATTTAAGACCTCAAGCATACTTGGCTTGAGGGGGAGCTATTGGAGCAAGTCTATGACAAGCCTAAGTATTGGCTTGAGTCCCACAAAGTCATAAAAGACGCCTTAAAATGAAGACTATGTAAAGTTCACTTGTGAACTACCTCTTGTAACTTTTGAAGAGTTTACTTAATGTAAAAGTAAGAGAATCTTAAGTGGTTGAGTCCACTTGATCAAGAATGGAAAGAGGAGCCACGAATTCGTGATTTGTGGTAGGTAGAGAATCAAATCAATCATTGATTGATTGGAGAGTGACTGAGGGAAGTTAGCCTCCCAAACTCAACTATAAATAGATGGCATTTTTAGTCGTGGTTAGAGAGACCTATGTGAAGACCTCCAAGAGCTGAGATTTATGCCATATCAAGGTGTGATTACAAGGCACACATATGTATCAGTAAGTCATTGTATTGTACAATCAATATACTTTCATTTTCATGATTATTTGGTTTCATCTTTCCATGTTCTTGTGAAGTGTACTACTCACTGCCATTACTCTCAGTTTTCTCAGTCAACTTGCAGAGATGTTGTCTCTGAGCTTGGTGCATCATTTTCAGTGATTTAACTTTGTAAAGTTAGCTCTATAAGTCTTATATATGCTCACAAATTTTCATGTCATTTGGATGTTGCAATCTTCAGTTATGTTCATTTGAAGTCAACAGGGTCTGTTCATCTTCACTTCTCTGTCAGGTACCCGACTTTTTCACTCATCTTGTCAAAGACATTTCTCAGTGGTTACTTATCCAAATTCAGTGATTTAAAACTTGTTGGATTCAGCTTACTGTCTAGTATAACCATACAAATTTTCATAATCATTGGATTTCTAAATTTTGAGTTATGTTGATTTGTCTGCTCACTGGTCTATTTCTGTAGCAGCCCGTGAAAATCGGGATGATGTCATCACTTGTTAAAACTCATTCTCAGTGTGTGGTTCATTATTTTTGATGAGATTACTCTTGAAAGTTAGCGCTTTAAGTTACCTAGACTTCCCCAAGAGGAATTAAGCTAATTACTGCTGTGCTCAGAGAATTATGTAAAACACTGGACATGTGTATGAACCAAGAATAGCAAGTCTTCACCTCTGAGCTAACTCCAACTTATCTGTTTTGATCTATCTTTTTGAGAGTGATCTTCCAAGGTACATAGGGTGTCTAATACATCCATTGGCAAGCTAAAAGGGCCCACCATATACTCCTGGAGTTCAATTGGCTGGTGTAGATCAAGGATTTTGCAACACCTCTTCATCTTCAAGCACATACCTATCCATCTCTTCACAGTGGTATCAGAGCAAGGTTCGACAACATGGCAGATGGATTTCCTTCATCAATTGACAAATTGGACAGAGGTAACTACTCAGCTTGGTCATTAAGAATGGAAGCTTATCTCCAAGGTAGAAGTTTATATGGTTATGTGGCTGGAGATGAAGTTATGCCAAGTTTCAGGAACAAAAGTCAACCAACACAAGAAGAGCAAGAAAGATTGAGCACATGGTGCTCCAAGGATGCACTTGCAAGGTCTTATCTCCTCAACTCTATCTCAGATTTTTTGTTGCCTCACATTAGAAGTTGTAAGACATCTCAGGAAGTGTGGGATGCACTTGAAGCTTTCTTTTCTTCAAGTACCAAAGCTAGGAAGCATCAACTATGGCTGGAGTTCACAAATGGCTCCCAAACAAAATGTGACTGATTTTGTCACAAAGCTCAAGGACATAGCGGATCAGTTGGGAAGCATTGGAGAGGTAATAGATGAAGAGCAAATTGTAAGGCAGGTGATCAATGGCTTGAAGGCAGATGACAAGTGGGAAGCATTCACCACAGCTATGGATTTGTACATGGACATGCATGTACCTGATTTCAACACACTCATTGGACAACTACTTACTCAAGAGGCAAAGCTTATCAAAAATGGAGAAAGCTCTAAAGGTAATCAATCTTCAGCTTTATACACGGATAAAAGCAAGTCTAAAGATAACAAAGGAAAGGCAAAGAAAGTGGATGATGAAGCAAGTACATATCAAGCTAACTATGCAGGTAGAGGAAGACATGGCAGAGGTAGAGGAAGAGGAGGTAGACAAGGCAGCGGGAGATCCCAAGTCTCCAACTCATGTTCTATTTGTGGATTACATAATCATACAACTGAAAATTGCTTTAGGAATTCCAGGAATCAAAGAGGCAGAGGATACAATAGAGGAAGTTATGGCTACTCAAGAGGAAGGTTCAACAACTACCATGGCAACTACAACAACTACAATCATTCAAACTATCAAGGAGGCTACAAAGGAAGGAGAGACTACAATAACTACACAGAAGACTCAAACAAAGAGGATTCATTATTGATCATGAACATGGCTATGCCACAAGGTAAATCTGATGAGCATGTTTTCTACATAGATTCAGGTTGTTCAAATCATGTGGCAGGAAATGTGGCACTCCTATCAGATTTAGAAGATCCAAGGAATAAGCATGAGGTACAAACAGGAGATGATACAAAACATCCTGTGGAGAAAATAGGTAATGTCAAAGCACCCGATGGAAACATCAACCTACTCAGTAAGGTACTCTATGTCCCTACCATTACAAAGAATTTGATAAGTGTTGGGCAGATAGTAGAGAAAGGGTTGCAAGTCAGGTTCACAAAAGCAGGAGCATTTGTTGAAGATCCAAGTCAAGGATTCAGAAGAATTGCAAAAGGTGAAAAGACAGGTAGATTGTTCACATTTGAATTACAGGACACTAGAAACATTGCTCTCTTTAATTATGGTAGTCAGACACTCACAGAATTGGAAGTATGGCACAAAAGGTTAGCACATATTGGTGAAAGGTCATTAAAGCAAATCTGCAGGGACCAAAGTGTACTTGGACTTCCTAATTTGTCAAAACAACATATGATTTATAAGTGTAGTGCATGTCAATTTGGAAAGTCTCACAAGTTACCATTCATGAAGAAAGGTTATATGCATGGAGATCTCTTGGAGTTGGTTCATACAGATGTATGGGGACCTAGCAAGGAAGCTTCAATATCTGGATCAAGGTATTATGTTTCCTTTATTGATGATTGCAGCAGATGGACTATCCTATTCTTTATGAAACACAAAGATGAAGTTTTTTCATGTTTCAAAAGATATTTGGCTCTTGTGGAGAATCAAACAGGTAAATCACTAAAAAGGCTAAGGTCAGATGGAGGGGGAGAATACTTCTCCCATGATTTTGATTCTTTTCTTCAAGAAAGAGGAATCAAAAGAGAGGTAACTACAAGGTACACTCCTGAGCAAAATGGAGTGGCAGAAAGGAGGAATAGGACAACTGTTGAAGCTGCAATGTCTATGTTAAATGAAAAGCATTTACCTAATTACTTATGGGCTGAGGCTGTATCTACAACCACTTACTTGATTAACAGGTTGCCTTCAAAATCCCTTGATGGGATGACTCCATATGAGGCTTGGAATGGAAGAAGACCAAGCTTAGATCATTGTAAAATTTTTGGATGTATTGCTTTTGCTCATGTTCCTTCACAGGTTAGAGGCAAGATGGATCCAAAGGCAGAAAGGTGTGTATTTATTGGATATGACAACAATCAAAAGGGCTATAGGTTATACAACCCTACCAACAAAGGATTCTTGGTAAGCAGAGATGTAGTTTTTGATGAGAACAATTCATGGTATGAAGATTCATGCAGGAAGGTCAATTTACCATATAATCTTGAAGAAGATTTTCCAAAGCTTGGTAGAGAACAACAGAAGATTGAAGAACAAGACACCTCAGAGGATGATGAAGAATCTCACATGGAAAAGATCAAAGCATGGAAGTCTAAAGGTAAAGCAAAATTGTAGGAACTTGGACATGAGGCAGAATCATCACATCATGGCCTAAGAAGATCTCCTGTGGCAAAGATGCCTACTATTAGGGTTTTGCTTAGTATTGCCTCTTCCAACAATTGGAAGATACTTCAACTAGATGTAAAGAATGCATTCTTGAATGGTTGGATAATAGAAGATGTATATATGGCACAACCACCTGGTTTTGAGAACCAAGTTTATCCTGATTATGTGTGTAAACTTAACAAAGCATTGTATGGTCTCAAGCAAGCTCCAAGAGCTTGGAATTTCAGGCTTGTTTCATTCTTGCAGGACAAAGGCTTTCAACCAAGCAAGGCAGATCCTTCACTCTTTATTAAAAAGAGTAACTCTGAGGTCATCTACCTATGTGTATATGTAGATGATATTATATTGACAGGAAATGATGCAGATGGTATGAAGAAGATCAAAGATCAGATGAGAGAAGAGTTCAAGATAAGTGATTTGGGTTCACTTACCTACTTCCTAGGGTTGGAAGTTGTCTACAAAGATCATGGTTTGTTTCTCACTCAAAGAAAGTACATTAAGGACATGTTGGCAAAATTCAAGATGCAAGATTGTAAGATTGCAGGTACTCCAATGGAGTTCAATCACAAATTGAGCTCACATGAAGGTGAACTCATAGAGGACATCACATCATATCAAAGTCTAGTGGGTAGTCTCAACTATGCCACATTGACAAGAGTAGATATATGTTACAGTGTGAGTGTGCTAAGTCAATTTATGCACACACCAAGGAAACCACATATGGATGCTGCCAAAAGGATTCTCAAGTATCTCAAAGGAACCATAAATGGACTTTATTATCCTTATGTATCTGATTTAGGTTTGAAGCTATTTTCTGATGCAGATTGGGCTGGCTCCAAGGAAGATAGAAGGAGCACTTCAGGTTATCTTACCTTTGCAGGTTCAAAGCTTATTTCATGGTCATCCAAGAAGCAACCCACAGTTGCTCTCTCTCCTACTGAAGCTGAATATAGAGGTCTTGCCATAGCTACACAAGAAGCTATGTGGATGAAGACATTATTCAAAGATCTTGGATTGGAGTTTGGAACTCCAACTATTTTTTGTGACAATATGAGTTCTATTCACTTGGCTACTAATCCTATTTTTCATGCAAGGACTAAACATATTGAAGTTCATTATCACTATGTACGAGAGAAGGTTCTAAGCAAAGAGATTCAAATATCATATGTGTCCACTTATCAACAATGTGCAGATATTCTAACCAAAGCATTGGATGGTACAAAGCTTTGCAAATTCAAGGCTATGATTGGTTTGCAGGTAATCTTGGAAGATTGAAGACCTCAAGCATACTTGGCTTGAGGGGGAGCTGTTGGAGCAAGTCTATGACAAGCCTAAGTATTGGCTTGAGTCCCACAAAGTCATAAAAGAAGCCTTTAAAATGAAGACTATGTAAAGTTCACTTGTGAAATACCTCTTGTAACTTTTGAAGAGTTTACTTAATGTAAAAGTAAGAGAATCTTAAGTGGTTGAGTCCACTTGATCAAGAATGGAAAGAGGAGCCACGAATTCGTGATTTGTGGTAGGTAGAGAATCAAATCAATCATTGATTGATTGGAGAGTGATTGAGGGAAGTTAGCCTCCCAAACTCAACTATAAATAGATGGCGTTTTTAGTCGTGGTTAGAGAGACCTATGTGAAGACCTCCAAGAGCTGAGCTTTATGCCATATCAAGGTGTGATTACAAGGCACACATATGTATCAGTAAGTCATTGTATTGTACAAGCAATATACTTTCATTTTCATGATTATTTGGTTTTATCTTTCCATGTTCTTGTGAAGTGTACTACTCACTGCCATTACTCTCAGTTTTCTCAGTCAACTTGCATAGATGTTTTCTCTGAGCTTGGTGCATCATTTTCAGTGATTTAACTTGGTAAAGTTAGCTCTATAAGTCTAATATATGCTCACAAATTTTCATGTCATTTGGATGTTGCAATCTTCAGTTATGTTCATTTGAAGTCAAAAGGGTCTGTTCATCTTCACTTCTCTGTCAGGTACCCGACTTTTTCACTCATCTTGTCAGAGCCATTTCTCAGTGGTTACTTATCCAAATTCAGTGATTTAAAACTTGTTGGATGCAGATCACTTTCTAGTATAACCATGCAAATTTTCATAATCATTGGATTTCTAAATTTTGAGTTATGTTGATTTGTCTGCTCACTGGTCTATTTCTGTAGCAGCCCGTGAAAATCGGGATGATGTCATCACTTGTTAAAACTCATTCTCAGTGTGTGGTTCATTATTTTTTATGAGATTACTCTTGAAAGTTAGCTCTTTAAGTTACCTAGACTTCCCCAAGAGGAATTAAGCTAATTGCTGCTGTGCTCAGAGAATTATGTAGAACACTGGACAGGTGTATGAACCAAGAATAGCAAGTCTTCACCTTTGAGCTAACTCCAACTTATCTGTTTTGATCTATCTTTTTGAGAGTGATCTTCCAAGGTACATAGGGTGTCTAGTACATCCATTGGCAAGCTAAAAGGGCCCACCATATACTCCTGGAGTTCAATTGGCTGGTGTAGATCAAGGATTTTGCAACACCTCTTCATCTTCAAGCACATACCTATCCATCTCTTCACAAAGGTTTGTGGTTATAGGAAGACATAGTGTTGTGAAAGAGGGGGTTGTCGCCTTTGCTGTTATAGAATTTGTTGGTGGACTTCTTTACATTACGTTTTAGAGAGAAAAAATGTTTCTCTTTGTGATACAATCTTCGTACTCAACCGTTATTAGATAAGTTCAAGATTTTTGAAATATACACTTCAAGCTTCGTGTTGGTTTTGGCACAACAGTGGTCAATCACATACACATTGCTAGAGATAGAGGGAGTAGGAGAGGATAACGGAGAGAGAGAGACTCTCTTATCCACACATGGGTGGAACATGTGTGAAGATATAGAACGTTAATGACTCTCTCTTTGGCGCATGAATATGACAGGAACGTGCCTTTTGTTTCATGAACATATGCATCAAGAAGTGATGGGTTATTAGCCAATCATTAAGGGGATAACTTTTGAGATAAGATTACTCCATAGTCAAGAAATACATACATGCATACATACAAACATACATAAATACACACACATAGATATATACATTCATACCTGCATGCATACATAAATACATACACATACACACATATATATATACACATAGAGTGAGTTATATATATATATATATATATATATATATATATATATATATATATATATATATATATATATATATATATATATATATATATGTATAAATAAATATATTATATAAATATAGACTTTGTAATATAGATCCTGAATATAAATATGTGTGTGCGAGAGTGTGTGTGTATATATATTAAATATGAATATGTTTTTTTATTTTTTTTAAATAGAGGTTCGGTTGAGGCCTACTCCCCCAGGCTTTAACTTTGAAATTGCAACTGTACAATGAAGGGCATAGTACCCATGGGACCTCCCTTATCCCACAAGAATAGGAATTTACATAGCTGGGTTAAACGACGGTCACAACTACTGCAAGGCAAGATAGATGATGGCACGTCAACCACATGATACATCATTCCAGGATAACATGTCCCTCACAAGTGCTGCTAACAGGGGTTAAACCCTCGCCGCCGCCTCAAGAAGCGAGAGGCCCAACCACCAGGACAGCGGCCTGGGACAAATATGAATATGTTTGTGTGTGTATATGTGTATGTGCTTAAAAATGTCTTTGAATGTGTGTGCATGCATCTATGTGTATCTCTCTCTCTCTCTCTCCCTCTCCCTCTCTCTCCCTCCCTCTCTCTCTCACCCCCTAGTCTCTCTCTCTCTCTCTCTCTCTCTCTCTCACCTCGCTTCACTTTCGGCAGAATGCAATATAGAGAAATTGTTTTTTTTCTTCTTTTAGCATGCTGAGGTGTGACATTTTAATTCGTCACAACTAATTTTCCTCTATCATTGATAGTAGCTTAGTGGTTTGAGACCTTGAGTCTCTGGGAGGAAGTCATGAGTTCAAGTCTTGGCTGACATATCTATGAGTTTCTCAAAGCTGGGT
Source organism: Ceratopteris richardii (assembly GCA_020310875.1). Taxonomy (NCBI): domain Eukaryota; kingdom Viridiplantae; phylum Streptophyta; class Polypodiopsida; order Polypodiales; family Pteridaceae; genus Ceratopteris; species Ceratopteris richardii. The sequence continues at coordinate 137,999,207 of CM035414.1, forward strand.
GCCCCTACCTTAGAAGGTTGGGTCTGTGAGTGTGTTTTCGATTCATTGTACTCTCAAAAAAAAATCATTGATAGTATGCAACAAATTTCGCAGCTACAAAAATAAGGTACAATATATGGTGTCTTGTGTTCTCATCACATATACTTTGTAGATGACACGTCACATACATGGTATTTTTATTCATGTATGCGATGGCTTTGCCTAATTTTTTTTTTCAAAATTTTATTTAAAAAAAAGAAAATTTGACAACCACTTACTTTCCCAAGCTTTAATTTTGAAAGTACAATTGTACAGGTGAATGGGCATAGTACCCAAATGATCATCCATATCCCTCAACACAGAGATAAGATTGGGTTACAACTAGTAGGTTGGGTTACAACTCGTTTAAACTAGCCAAAGGCATAACATATCCAACCCAAGGGTTGAACTCTCGACCTCTGTTTCAAGAGGTCAAAGCTTTACCAAACCACCTACAAGACATGGACATTTTTGCCTAAATTTATGCTATGTCATATACGACTATTTTCAATGTTAATGTTGTGTAGATGATGTTTCCCATTTTTTTCTTCCCAAAGGAGCGTCATGTCCACCTATATTTCCTTGTAGTGATAAGCAATTGCAAAACGAAGGGTTGCTTGTGCCCTCTGTTCCTTCTTCCTTATTTGAAGAACTCACTCTAAGGTAGATATATCCTTCATGTGGTTACCTTGAACAATGGGAATAACTTTAGGCTTTTGTACTAAAATGTGTATTTTTTGAAGTTCGATCATCGAACTACTCTTCCAATTAAACTTGAAATATTGAAATAATACCACACACACACACCCACCTTAGGGATCCCTTTTCCCCCATTTCTTCTCTACTAATCGTTGAATCACTTCAGCATGGGAACTTGATTATAGGACCCTTGTGCTCACATGAAAAATAGATGGCAGCTTGTTATAGATCAGATCTAACACTAGGGTGGTTCCTACGTAAGGAGATGAGACATTTCATATTACTCTTTCTATATTCCCCCCTTATTTCTTACAATTAGTCGTCCTCTCTCTATTGATACAATTTAAAAAATTATTGCTAATAAGAAGGATGGCTATGATATGAACTCAAAGAGCAATATTTGGAGAATCTTATATTTTCTTACCAAATTACCGTTTGAGTATGCATCTATGAAGATAGCTAGAAATATATGACCATGATGTTGTAGACATGATAAGAAAAACATCTCCTAATTGTAATATATGTGTGAGAGATATTTTGGCTTGATTTTCCCTTTGATTTTTTTGTAAAAAAGGTTTCTCAAGTGCCCCCATCCCCAGTATCTCCCTTGGAGGCTTGTTCTTCATGCTTTACATGTCATCCTTGATGAAAGTTGTACTTTAAAGCTTACATATCTTCATTGTGGGCTTTTTGTGTATAGCACCTTACATGTCATGCATGATGTTAATTCTCCCTCCCCTTATCACTGGCCCCTTTGAAAGCATGCAATATGTACCTTACATTCATATATTTTCCTCTCTCATAATACATTCATACATTTTCCTGTCTCATAAGAATCCTAAGGGGTTGTGCCAATTTGCGAAACTCTTCACAAGTTCTTCTTTGGAGGAAGAACAGGAAAAGAAGTTGACGTTTGTTCTCCGGTCCGAGAGGACCTGAGGACCGGTTGTCATGCCGGTACAACGAAAAATCTGAGTGGGTGGTCCCTCTCATGCTCTATAAAAGCTGGTATTCGAATCTTAGCACATATAGGTTGTATGTGGGTGCCCAAAAGAGAGCTTCAAAGGGCAGTAGTGGCTCTGTACAGTGTAGTGTAGGTGCTACCATGGCATGTCAAGACAAGCTACACGTTGAAATCCCATTGATGTTACAGTGGAATCTTCCGGTTGATGGAAAGGCGGAGCGCAAAAAGCTCTGAACCCCTCAAGTTCAATGTGTACTGATGTTGCTCAACAGGTACGTTTCTACATGGTTTCTACGCTGAAATCACATGTTCCATATGAAAAAATGTGTGTGTGTGTGAGAGAGAGAAGTAGCACGGCAGCATGCATATTTAGAGTGTCACAGCACAATGAACAATCGAGATCTGTGGAATCGATCCCAGGGAGCTCCACCATGACAAGGGACATCTCCATAGCCTCTCCTGATGTCTCCTCACTACCTTTCACGCCCATCTTGCCCTTTCCTACTCCCTCCGACCTATCTGCGTTGTATGAGCTTGGTCCCGAACTTGGTCGTGGGCAATTCGGCGTCATCCGCAGATGTAAGAGCTTTTCTGCTGGAACATTTTTTGCGTGTAAGTCCATCTCGAAGCTCCACATACGCAGTCTGAACGTTGAGAAGGCAGTCGTGAGAGAGGTTCTGATCATGAAAAAGCTCTCTGTTTCAATGAATCAGCAATGCAATCGCAGGAATGGCACTTGTGCAGATCCTGGCGTTGTCCGCTTGCATGATGTCGTGGAGGATAGCGGGTTCGTGCACCTCATCATGGACCTGTGCGAAGGTGGAGATCTCTTTGACAGAATAACGAGGCAGAATAGATACACGGAAGCCCGGGCTGCCTGCATCATGAGGAGCCTGCTGGAGGCACTGCAGCTTTGCCATGGCATGGGGATTGTTCATCGAGATCTCAAACCCGAAAACATTCTTTTTCTTGATAGCTCTGATGCATCTCCGATCAAGCTTGCAGACTTCGGGCTGGCACTGGAATTCACGCAGGGTAAGGATGATTTTAGCTTTTAGATTTTCCGAGCTATGGACATACGCATGTCAGTATAATGTATTACAGCACAAGTGCGTGCGTTTCGCAAACGTATACATGTAGAGATGTTCACCTGCGAGATAATGAACATGCGCATAAATGAGCTTATCATCTTCCTCATGAGCTCTTGCAAATGCATTCATACATGTAGGAAATGCTCAGCTACGAACAACGAGAATGTCTGCATATTCAGCTCTTCAGCCTTGTTCATCTTCCTAATATTGGTCCATTCTTCTGCAAAACCTGTTGGCGGGTCAGCTAGGGTTTTCATAGATGATTACTTATCAAAGCCGCCGGACATCAATTTCAGGACAGCAGGTATCAGGCATGGCCGGAAGCACCTTCTATGTCGCACCTGAGGTTCTGCAGGGTCTCAGCTATTCGACGGAGATCGATATGTGGAGCGCAGGCGTGATTCTGTATGTAATGCTGAGCGGCACCCCACCCTTCTGGGAGGCGACGGAGGACGGAACTTTCAAAGCAATCCAGCAGGGAAATCTTAACTTCCCACCAGACCCTTGGGCAGGCATCTCACATTACGCGAAGGATTTGGTGTTGCGCATGCTGTGTTCAGATGTCGAATCAAGGCTGACAACTGCACAAGCGCTGAGTAAGAAGCCTCCTCTCTCTCTCTCTCTCTCTCTCTTTCACACACTCTCTCTCTCTCTCTTTCACTCTCTCTCTCTCTCTCACACACACACACACACACACATACACACACAGAGGCGTCCATCCTGGAAGGAGAAGAGGAAAAAGGTCGGCAGAAGGTCACATTGGTGACTTATCTGCACGTCACGACGATGATAGAAACTTCTGTATGGAACATAGTTTGTATTGCCTACTGACTGTAGGGTGGCATGTGTATGTGCGTAATGCAGACCATCCATGGATTGTGAAGAATTCAAAAAGGGGCCTGCGTGCACAACCCCATCGCACCTGGTCTGGAAAAAGGCTTTAAAGTTTAGATTTGCAGAACAGAAGACAACAAACAACGAAACAAGAAGCTTCCGTGTTGTCAATGGTCATGATTCCCCATCTGTGTCAATCTCTCTCTGTCTTTCTCTGCTCAGAATTCAATCTTCCACACCCAAGCATGGAGGTTGAAGAAGAAAGCACTGGTCACTCGTAGTGTTGGTGAGCCGACATAGAGAACACACATGACGACCTATGAAATTGTGTGAAGAGAGCCCCTAGTGTCTTCTGGTGAGGCTGTGGCAGATCTTTAAGTATTAACCTCATCACCCACTGCATAGTTTAAGTGCAGATCCAAGGCAGTGCAAGTGGAGACAGATCATCCATTCCTGTATATACAGAAATCATGTATGGGGTTATCTATAGTTTGATGCTAATTAATATTATCCGCCTGATTAATTTTACCCAAAATATTGTAATTTGTACCCCAAGCTTGCTATTTTATGTATAAGACACTCCAATCCAGTTGTACTCTCTTTTTCAAAAGGTCAAGTCGGTCAGTGAGGCTAACCATCACCTCCACTTTTATGTCAAAAGC
>CM035414.1:138013474-138073474 GCA_020310875.1 Ceratopteris richardii
TTAATGGGATCTAGGGACATATGGGATCCCTAGACATATAGAGGGTTTTCATCATGGGGTAGGTAGTGCTTATGGAATCATTTGCCACCTTTTGAGCATTTTTCTTTTCTTGGGCTTTTGTTGTTGGTGTAGCTTTTTTTTCTTGTGAGCTTTGTAGCCTTGGAAAAATTTTCATGGCATTGGTAAGGCCCTACCTTTGAGTACTACTCAAGGTGGTGTCTAGTCCCTTTACAAATGTTTTTGGGTACAAGCCATGAGCTTAACTTGTTATACTTGTGAAAATCAACAAATATGAAGAGAGTAACACATCTACCACTACATGAGGAGTTGGGCATGTCCCATAAAGTCGTGATACTTTCATAATTTGAAGAAGGCTTCATATAAATGCTACTAGCTAGGATGAAGTTGTTAGCTCACAAAATGGTTGGTTTTGATGCACTAATGTGGTTCTATTTGGCAGGAAAATGCGTTTGATTTCAGAGAGGAATGTTGTCAAGGGAGGCAATACTTGGAGACATGGCTTTTTGTTATGGTGGTTACCACAATCTGAAGGCCTATGCAAGTACAGGAACTATATCAAAAGGCTGGGAGATACATGATGAAATAATCAAGATAGGCCTAGAAAAAGAACCCATAATTTGCAACACTTTGAAATTTAAGCATAGCAATTGAAATTCATCTGAGTAGGGCATGTGACATACGTGCAAAGAATATTGATGTCTTGCCAGGTCGAAAGCCCCCAACCAAGGAAAACGGTTCCATGAAGACAAACGTTGAAGTTGATGCTGATGGTAAAAGGTAACAACATTAGTGTTTTTGTACGGGTCTGGCCATTGACCAGGGAAGAGAAGGCTCGTGGAGAAAAATCCTGTGTACAGGTTTTGAAAGATACACAATTTATCAAGGTTGTAGATTATGGGTATGGCTATAATGCATTGACGCGGAAATTCCAGTTTGATGGATGTCTTGGGCATGAAGTAGGGCAGGATCAGGTCATGGAAAAATGCAAAGTCCAACGTCTTCTAGATTCTGTATTGAAAGGATACTCATCAGCTGTGATAGCTTGTGGTCGAAGAGGGTCTGGTAAAAAAGGGATATACTATGTGTGGTCAAGAGGAGGATAGAACAACACAAGGGGAAGTCGGCTGCCAAGATAAGGGGGTGGACTCTCATTTTGGCTCTCTTCTCTTCGTATTTTGGGTCTCTCTCTTCGTTTTTATGTGTCTGTGTAGGTATATCGACGGGGGATCGGGTAGGACAACAGGCGGCTCTCGGAGGGGGTTGGGACATATGCAGAAAGAAGGGAAAGAGCTTCCGGGCAGGATATGAAGGGTTGCTCTGAATCAAGAAGGGAGGCATGCGTAGAAAGTGGGAGGGCACCATAGTGGATAAACTCAGCACGTATCGAAGAGGCGGAGGGCCTGCAGCACTGTCCTTCATGCACGCTTCAGTGTCGTCAAATTCTGAGAGGAGATATAGGAAGGAGGAGGTCAATTCAGGTCGGTCGGGCTGGCAGATTTAGCTCATGATTCTCTGGGAAGAGGAGACATGAAGGCCTCTAATCTGACGCATACCAAGAAGGGGGAAATCGAGTACGTGGTGTTCATCAGAGCTACATGTCCTGCATGCTTGGAAAAGATAAGGGGGATCGCAGTTTTCTGACTCCAGCTGCTTCTGAAGGTTAAGGCATGTTTTTCCCTCTGGATTGCTACATGGGCATGCAAATCAGATAATGGCATGGCATATGTGGTTGTCGCCTGTTAACTCGGTGGTTGGAGGGAGCATGTTTTATTCGATGTGAAAATGACAACAGTAGGCCATTTAGAACCTCGACTATTGGTAGCGCAAGTGATGCAAGTAGGAGACCATTCCTCGTAGATGGTGTGAAGCATTGGATACCCGGCACAAACAAAGGTCTTGGAAGCAGCTTGTCAAGAAGCTTAGCAGAAGCTGATGCCGCCCAGGTGGAAGAACCATGAAAAAAGGGCGTAATGCGGATTTGGTGCAAACTTGACATTACAAGTTCAACCTCGGACCTGGTGTGTTCTTCCAAATAGTTCTAAGGCAATTGTTGTGCTTAAAGACGTATGCTCGTCTCAAGGATTGAATCATGCTGTGTAAGTGGAGTCTCTTTCGTACCGTGAAAAAGTGAATGGCACATCAAGTCAGTTTTTAATGTTTTGTGCTCATATGCTCTACAGATATGTTATAGTAATTTAGTAATGCTTGTGTAATATGGAGCACCTCACGGGCCGAATTCGATCTGCAAGGTATAGATTTACATGATGGATCGTAGATTGAGAGCTTGAGGGCACAGCCTAGCAAGATGAGGAGTGAGCCAGGGCAGTTAACATGAGTGATGACGACGGTAATGAATGTTCCCGGAAAAAGAAAGACTAATTGTTTGTTATGGGAAGGAAATGAATGCATGTGCTTTTATATATGAGGTTGAGGAATAAATGCCCATATGATCAACTGCGTAGGTTCAGCTCTATGCCTCCTATGATCTTGACATTGTAGCAAGCATAAAAGCGAAAATGCATGACTGCGAAGATAGCTGAAGCGATTGGTTGTTTCAGAGTACATCATTTGAATAGTTTGAAGGATAGAAGTCAGGAATAGAAAGGCTGTTGGGGAAAGAAGTGCGATGATAAAGCTTACATGTGTGTCATGAAGGTTGAACGCACCTTAACCCCCTATTGAGTTTCTTTGATTGCTCGACATTTATGTCAATTTAAGTTCACTAACGCAAGGCATTGTGACCTCCTTTGGAAATATGACCACTAGAATGTCTGTTATGTAAACCATAACTCCAGAAAGGAAGGAAAACCTTTATTCTAAATTCTAAGGATGAGCTGAAGCCATAATTAAATAAATGTTTAACACGAAGTGTGTTGCAATTCATAAGCACCATGGGTATTTAAGGGAGTGAGTTTGACTACCTCGTCATTTGAATTTGTTCATTTGAGTAAGTGGGGTGTGCAAAAGCTAGCGAGAAGGTGAGGGTGTGTGTGCATATGGGTGCGAACGTACAAGAGTGAGTAAGAGAGGGTGCATGAGAGTTAGAGTGTATGAAGCGGAGTGAGGAAGAAAGAAAGTGAGGGGAAGTAAGGAGGGCAGTTTTGCTAAGCAATCCATGAGTCAGAGCCCCCATTCACATACGCACTAGGGTGTCCGTTTTTGTGCTTTTACATATATGTTCGAGTGGAACCCTTGGATCTCAATGCATTTGGGCAACAAAAAATAGGCATCCATTCGCATTTTTCCTTGGGCTTAGGAGCCAAACATTTTGGTGCGTTTGCCGGGAACATATGAGCTAGTACATATACAAAGGAAGGACTCCTCGAGAGATAATTGTGGGCTCCAGGTGATCCAATTGGACCGATTCCGAGGGGTTTGAACAAAATAAAGTCTCGTATAATCACTTTTTCCTTGGGCTTAGGGACTCAACATTTTGGTGCGTTTGCCGAGAATTTGCTTGGCACGTCTCTATAAGAGAGTGCCATAGGTTCGCCTAGCGCCACAGGTTGGCCGAGCTTGCGGACCCCAAGATCTAGTACATGAGCGAGGGGAGCTCATCGTCAGGAGCAACACAAACTCAAAGAGAGGAACGCGCTCAGAGAAGAGCCCTTGAAAGAGAAAGGAGAAGGTGGGAACCGCCAGGTGAGTGGACCTCGATTGGCTCGAAGAAATCTGTCAAAAACGTGTACTCCCGTAGGAGAGTTGCGAATCAAGTGCGAAAGTTTGAAGGAGGGATCCTGAAGCCACGTGTACTAAATTTTTGGGATCGAAGTGATATTGACATCACACCTCTGTTCGAAATGGCTCAGCGGATTTCGGTTCACTTGGGGGACTTCACCAAGTTTTCAGGTACTTGGGATGAAGATCCGGATAGTTTTATCCAGTTGTTTGAGGTTACTTGTGAGGCCAATGACGTAGTTGACCAGGATCAAAGGTTGAGAATTTTTCCGGCTATTCTCCGTGATGAGGCCGCCAATTGGTATGGGAACTTGACACCACAAGAGCGTGGAACTTATCAAATGCTCAAGGAAGCCTTCTTGGCAAAGTTTCGACGACAAGGCTTCCAAGATAGATTGGCTCAACAAATGGATTATTTGCGACAGGGAGTCAATGAGAGCATCGATAACTACATTCAAAGAATGGAAACGTTGGTAAGAAAGATGGGCGCGAATGCCCCGAACGATGAGACATTGAAACGAAGATTCATTTCGGGATTGCGAGATCCTACGGCACAGCAGCATATCAGCCTGACAAGACCTGCAACTTTAATGGATGCTAAAGAACAAGCGAGGCTTTGGGAGGAAGTACAATTATGCCAACAAAGGAAGATGGAGCTCTTATACGAGCCTATGGGAGGCCCAGGAAACATACCGATGAAAGATCCTGGCCAGGGAAGTCCCGCATTGACGACCCCAGCTTTTGTAGCCGCCACTAGCACGCTAGGCGAGGTAAAGCCTGCGCTAACTGAAGAACGAATATTGGAATTGGTCACGCAAGCTATAAAAGCTGCCACAATGACTCAGGAGACATACACAGTAAAACCAGAGGTCACAACAAACCCGAATCAAGTGTTTCGATCGAATACATGGTGTGGAAAATGTCATGGTTACAGCCATTTGGCTTCAGAATGCCCTACAGTCTCGAGAGTATTCACAGATAGATCACCACCTAGAATGCGTTGCACTTTCTGTGGAAGAACAAATCACACAGAGGACCGATGTTACAACAAGAGAGCCTATGAAGAGAGGACCATGAAATCAGGAGATACAAGAGAGAGACCTTACACGGGATTGCCCGCTCAAAGTGTCCCACCTACATCTCGTTGGGAAAACAGACCGACTTATGGATATGGTGCTCAGGGTCAAGGAGACTATCCAAGAGGAGCCGCACGTGATCAAAGAAGAGATGGTCCAATCCAGTGTTGGAGGTGCCATGGCTTTGGCCATACTCAATCTAGATGTCCAAACGAAAAGAAACAAATTGACTATACCCCACTATGTAGGTACTGTAGTGGAGAGGGCCACTTTGATGAAGATTGTCCAAAACGAAGAGCTGCCGCCGGCAAGGAAAAAGGACCAGTAGGGTCCTCGAATTATGTTGACACTCAGATGCATTCCACATCGAGAGCTCAAGAGCACGTTCCTACGATCGGAGTAGTGTTCAAGACACCGAACCCTCAAGAAGGCTCTAGCTCGTCAATGCACTTTGTGGATGCGTACGAGGCCAAGAAACCACACAAAGATCCAACTGTGGCAGTAGTCACAAGGACTCAAGAGTATTCGAAGAAGAATCCAAGAGGCGAAGGTGAAGAAGGGAGTCAAGAGAAGATAGCTGAACACGAAGAGGTAGAAAACCAAGTTGGAGGACTTGTTGAGCAGCAAGAGCTTGAGGATGGGGAAGAGATTGAGATTCTTCCACCCGTGACCAAGGAGTTTGTGCCGGGCATAGCACCATTCCCTGAAAGATTGAAAGCTCCTAAGATTAGAAAGGAAAGACAAAGTTCGGAAGAAGTAGATATTGTAAAGTTGCTCGCTGACACAGAAGTCACGCTACACATTGGCACATTGCTGAAATGTTCACCCGCCTATAAGAAACAATTCTACAACGAATATATTAAGAAGCCGAGGAAAGCTCAAAATAAAAAGAGACAAGATAAAGATGTCCAAGGAATCATTCAAAGCATTACGACGCAAATCGATTCGAATGCTCCCGCTGTGACGGTCGAGATTAAAGGATATGCAGTCCCCGATGCTCAGTTAGATAGTGGAGCCGTAGTCAACCTGATGACTGAGTTCATGATGAAAGCTTTAGGCCTCAACCGCATGGAAGAAACGCCGATGTCTTTGAGAATGGCAGATCAAACACAAGTGAAGCCTGCGGGTCTTTTGAAGAATGTAAGCACAGTTGTGGGCGGTTTAGAGTTTAAAGTTGATTATCTGATAGTAAGACCAAGGACCTCAGAGGCTACCTTCTCGATCCTACTTGGACGGCCATGGCTGGTGCAAGCCGAATGTGTGCATGACTGGCGCACAGGTTTTATTTCAATAGGGCCAAAGTCTGATCGGATTCAGTTGCAGGTATCCCCACCCTCAAGCAACAAGAAGAAGACAATAATAGTCGATGAGATGGAAAAGAAAGAAAAGGAGAAAGCAAGGCACGAGATTGCACGAGCTAGGTTTTCTTTGAACACGGACACCTACAAGAATCTGCTTCAAGACGGGTTCAACTTGCAGCTCTTTAAGAATCAAGACACGAAGATGGGAGAGTATCAAAATCCATTGCTCTATAACGACGATTCCGATCAGGAGTTGCTAGGATGGTTGACGCATACAAGAGAATTTGAGTGCTACATGTTGAGTATAGACGCAAGTAAAAACAAAGCTACTCAATCCCTGGAGAAGGGAACTTCAAGAGAAGAGTTGAAACTGGAGTTAGCTCCGACAATGGAAGTGCAACAGTTGAGAGAAAGAGTTAGAATGCTAGAAGCAGAGATTCTAAAGAGAAGTTGAGAATCGGAAAAAGAAGCGAAGAGTAAGACTAAAGTGTCGGAAGCCATAGCAAAAGCTGAATTAAAGAAATTAGGTTCAATCGAAACAGAACAAAACAATGATTTACTGGCCAACCACTCACGCGTGATCGGAGAGCACGTTCCAATCACAGTGTCATCAAGGAATAAGGAATATTCACGAGAAGCTCAGTTGGAAAAATGGGAAGTTTTTCCAGAAAAGTTCTTGAGCGTGGGGTCAGAGCTACCAGATGAAGTACGAGATTGTATTAAGTTGACACTCAAAAATTTCAGCAAGGCCTTTGCATGGTCATACAGTGATCTGAGAGGAATTGATCCCCGAATCTGCCAACATTATATAGATTTGGAAGAAGGTACCCGACCAATATGTCAGCGACTTAGGCGGACGAATCCAGTCTACTCGGAATTGATCAAGCTGGAATTGACCAAATTATTGGAAGCAGGATTCATATATCCCATCGCATCCAGCGAATGGGTATCACCAATTGTAGTGGTTCCGAAGAAAAATAAGAAAATCCATATTTGCATAGATTATCGAAAGTTGAATGAGCGCACAAAGAAGGATCACTTCCCCTTGCCGTTCACTGATCAAATCTTGGACAGAGTGGCTGGCCATAAATTGTACTCATTCTTGGATGGCTTCAGTGGGTACAACTAGATCCAAATCCATGAAGAGGATCAATCAAAAACTACTTTCACGACAGAATGGGGTACGTACGCATATCGGGTGATGCCATTTGGATTATGCAATGCACCGGCCACATTCCAGAGGGCAATGATAGCTGCATATCAAGACTACTTGCAGGATTGGATGGAGATATTTCTCGATGACTTTGCGATAAGAGGTGACGATGAAAACATGATGGAGAGGATCGAAGCGATTTTAAGAAGAAGCATTGAAAAAGGCATCGCATTGAATCTTGAAAAGTGTACATTTGGAGTACGAAGAGGATTGCTTTTGGGACATGTTATTTCCGAAAAAGGAATCGCGGTTGACGAGGATAAAGTGGAAAAAATTGGACAACTTCCACCTCCTCAAAATTTGCGGCAACTCAGAGGATTCTTGGGCCATGCGAATTATTATCGACGTTTTATATTAAATTTTGCATCCATAGCGGCACCACTGACGAATCTTTTGAGGAAAGACCAACAGTACCAATGGATTGGAGAGTGTCAAGTTGCATTCGACTCGATCAAGGAGAGGTTGATAAATGCACCGATTTTGGTAGCACCCGACTGGACGAAAGAATTCCATGTGCATACCGACGCTTCTCATACTGCGGTTGGAGCAGTACTATGCCAAGCCGATGAAAAGAAGTTGGACCACCCTATTTATTACGCGAGTCGCAATTTGAATAGCACTGAGAGGAACTATACGACTACCGAGAAGGAATGCCTCTCGATGATCTTTGCGGTGAACAAGTATCGGCATTACTTGATGGGAAAGCATTTCACGTTTTATGTGGATCATGAAGCCCTTAAGTATATCATTAATAAACTAGAGTTATCAGGGCGATTGATGAGGTGGATGCTACTTCTCCAAGAATTTCAGTTCACAGTGGTAACCAAACCAGGCAAAGCGCATATATTGGCTGACCATTTATCTCGAATTGTTAATGAGGAGCCAATCTCTGGTGTGCCCGATGATGCTCCTGATGGACATCTAATCCAGGTTGAAGCTAAAGTACCTTGGTATGCCGACTTGGTGAACTTCTTATGCACTACTAAATACCCGCCAGGAGCAAGCAAGAGAGAGAAGCAAAAACTGTTAGCATTGGCGAAGCACCATAGCATCATTGGGGGGCAACTCTATCGATATTTTGTTCATGAGAGCATTTATCGGAGGTGTCTCGAGGAAGAAGAAGCAGACCTAGTGTTGAGGGCTTTGCATGACGAACCCTGCGGTGGGCATTTTGCTGGTGAACTGACGGCAAGAAAGATTTTATTGGCTGGGTATTGGTGGCCAACGCTCTTCAAAGACTCGCACACATACTGTAAGAAATGCGATAAATGCCAACGAATGGGCAAACCCACATTAGCACATGCTGCTCCTCTTACGCCGGTGTTGGCTCTTAAGCCGTTTGAGAAGTGGGGAATTGATTTTGTGGGGCCTATTGATCCTCCCTCACGACGAAGATCCAATAGGTATATCTTGGTCTGTACTGACTATGTTACCAAGTGGGTGGAAGCCAAAGCTCTGAAGACTGACCGAGCTGTTGATGTAGCTAAATTTTTGTATGAACAAATTATCACTCGATTCGGATGCCCGTTGGAAATAGTAAGTGATAGAGGAACCCATTTTGTCAACGAATTGATCGAAGAATTAATGGAATTATATAAGATCAAACATAGAAAAAGCACTCCATATTACCCGAGGGCAAATGGACAAGTGGAGGTCACCAACAAAGTTCTTGAACAGATTCTAACAAAGACAGTAGCTGTGCATAGGCGAGACTGGGATGAGAGACTTTTGGAAGCCTTGTGGGCATATCGAACATCCTACCGAGTGATGACAAAGAGCACTCCGTTCTCCCTAGTATACGGCGAGGAAGCCATCTTTCCCATCGAAAAAGAAGTGCCAACATTAAGAGTGGCTATTGAGGCCAGGATGGGAGAGGAAGAGTCATTAAAGGAAAGGTACATACAACTGGTCAAGCTAGAAGAAAAGAGACTTATTGCACAACAAAGTTTGGAAGCTATTCAGAAGAGACGTAAGGAGAGGCATGACAAGAATCTTAAAACCTATGTGATTCAAGAAGGGGATTTGGTACTAGTTTATGATAGTAAATATTATAAATTCCCGGGGAAGTTACAGACAAGATGGGCAGGACCGTTTAAGGTGGTGGAACTCAATTCCAATGGTTCCATGCAAATTCAAGATTTAGGAGAAGAATATGCTCCCGTGAAGGTTAACGCGCTTCGAGTTAAACCATATTTCAAGTGATATTAAGACAAGAGAAGCCAGACGAGATCCGAACGAAATGACGAAGTAGACTCCTTGTACATACATGTATAGTTATATATATATATGCGCATATGTAAGCTATGATTTGTGTGTCATAAATATTCTTCCTTGCTAGCTCAAGAATTTTGGACTTCTAATTATTTTTCTTATGTTGCGCAGAGACTGTTAGGAGCTGTAGGTGGTGAAATGAAGTGTGTGGGTACAGGGAATGCAAAATGCACTACTCCTGGAGAATATGTAAGCACATGAACACATTACCCAAATAGACGCTTATCACTAAACCTTCAGATCAACACTAGGAACCACACTTAGAGGTAAGGATCAAGCAACGGCAAGCATAGGCACAACACCATACTAATTAGAAGGTCAAATACAACACTATGAGAAGACAAGTGGTTATCTCGTACCACTATTAATCCGACTACAGCTGGTCATACCAAGCAAGGGCATGAGAACGCAATCTCAGGGTATTCTTACACAATGGCTTCAAGGAAGCATGACGGGACTCCCCTACCAGGAGCTCTAAGTTCACTCTCTCACTCTCAGCTTAACATATGGCCTATTCGTGCCCTGCATATCACACACTTTTCCACTTGCGGGTTCTCCTTTTATAGGAGAGAGGTGAGGAGCTGGTTACAACAGGAGAGTTTGTTCCATCGGGGTAGTGGGAGTTAATGCATTAGGCGGTGACAAGAGTCAGCCGTCACCTCAGCCGCCCCTGCCTCAGTGTCGGACCATGACCATGTCGTGTAATGATGAGTGGCTGGGTCCGGACCCAGCCTTGTGAGGTCTACCTTGGGCATACAGTCGCCCAAATCTTCCATCCTGGCGCCCAACTCTAGATTGGGCGTGTGGTGCCTTGGCCACTGAAGCCTTGGCCACTGATCCTTGGCCACTGAAGCCTTGGCCACTGAAGCCTTGGCCGCCTTGGCCACTGAAGCCTTGGCCACTGAAGCCTTGGCCACTGAAGCCTTGGCCACTGATCCTTGGCCACTGATCTTTGGCCACTGAAGCCTTGGCCACTGAAGCCTTGGCCACTGCCACTGAAGCCTTCATCAATATTTGTTCTACAGGTTGCCCGCCACTAGTGTCTCTCCATCCCGGAGAGATGAGGGAAAGTAGGTCCAAATACATAGAGGAGGAGAAAAATTACATCAGAAAATGGAGGATAGAAAATTACAGCATGGTTTATATGAGAATGAATACATAATTGGCTGCAAAAGGAAAAATGAGCCCTGCTGAACAAAGTAATGTTCCAAAAGTTTTACAACGGTATCAAAATGTAACTAGGACACTGTGCGAAAATAAAATACTAGAGAACTATGAGACTAGTCACAGTGAGACTAGTCACATGCAGATTCTGGTTCCTTCTGCTGGTCTTGATTAGCTTCTTGATTGGGTTCTTCCTGTGGTGGACTGTTGTCTTCAGTATCGGATGATGTGAGCAGAGCCTTTAATGCACTAAATTTGGATTTTAGTGCGTCCTTTTGTTTCTTCAAGGTTGTATGCTCACCCAAGAGCTGCTTGTTTGCTGATTTTAATGCATTGTTTTCAGCCTTCAATCTTTTGGTCTTCTCTTCTTCATCCTGCAAAAATGCCTCCAAATTTTTTACCTTGTCTTCAAGTATGCGCGTGGTCTTGCAGTGACTAGACATTTCAGCTATCTGCATGTACAGTTCCTTGTTGACGAGACTTACGCGCAGAAACTCTTCACTTAACATATGAGTATAATGGGTCAGCCGATTCTCTAATCGCACACACACCTGCCTGTCTTCCATCAATTTGTTAGAAATCTCAGCAAACCTGTTCTTTGCCACATCCATTTGGCACATACCCTGTAAATGATTAGGGACTATTGGCCATACATGTTTCGTATATTTGGCATTCGTGGAGAGCTGCTCAACACTAGATGCGTCAAGAAGGGGGTGTGGAGGTAAATCTGTCGGAGGGTTGTGGCGAGAAGGGGAGAATCGAAATGGGGGTGGAAAAGGTAGTATGTCGAATGGGGGTGGGTAGATGGAGCTGTGAGGGGTCGTAGTAAGGGGTGGTGTGTGTGTGTGAGGAATAGGTATGGATGTTGGTGGTGGGGGCGAAGTTGGATGAGATGGTGGTTGGGGAGATGGGAGGTGGTGTGGGACGGGATGTGGAGGGGAAGGGGGTGGAGTGGCACATGGTGGGAATTGGATATGAATCGGATCCATTGGGGTGTCAATGGCAACAGGAGTGGTCATGGAGGAAGTGGGAGGTGGAGTTGGGTTGGAGTGAGATGGGGCAGTGGGCGTAGTGGGTACTCCTGAAGTGGGGGAGGTTTGTGAAGGTGGATGGAAGTGAATGGAAGAAGAGGGTTTCGACGAGGAAGTGGGTACTAACTTGATTGGAGGAAAGGGAGTGTTGGCTGATGTGCGTACCTTCTTAGAAGATCTAGCATACCCTTGTTGGTCGATAGGCAGCTTGTCAAGGAGCTCTTTGGAATCCTTGTGAACTTTTGCCCTTCTCTTTTTGCCAGGAATCGCCGTTTGCGGACTTTTTGATGAGGTGTGGCTCGGTACGTCTTTGCCTTTGGAGTCGAGAGCGGTAAAATATCTGTAAATGTACGACATGATATGACCACCTACCACTTTGAATGTGAGTGCCTTTTTGCCCACTTGCTGCCCATACCTCTTCTTTCTTTCTGCCAGGGACTGAAGTAAAACCTTATGGTATGGGTAGGGCTTTGCTTGGGCAAAGCAAAGAAGGGGCTCACATACCTTTACATCCATGAAATGCAGATTGTCCTTCAAGAGAAAAAATGCTTTGAATAATATGAGCCTCTGCATCATTACCTGGCTACAAGTGGAAGTGGAGAAGCTATTGGTACATGTCTGCAGAATGTCTGAAATGGACAACTTCGCATAGCTTCCTGCTTTTCTAGAATCTGGAATTTCTTGGGTGCCCAACATGATAGCGAGCTTCTCTTTGGTAATTCGTCCTCCAGAAAGAGAGGGGAAGGACTTGAAAAGTGTCAAGATCTCCATCCCACTTGCTTGAGGATCACCAAGCGAGGGAAGCTTGGCACTTGCAATGGTGAACAAACCCATATTCTTTAATTCCTGTGAAGAAAATGAACTATGAAGCTTACCACATATACTGAGGTCCAGCTTCAAGGTGATTTCGTCAGGAATGGAAACGAGTATCTCGGTCGTGGTGGCCACGTTTGCTGAAGATGTAGCAGAATCTTGCTCAAGACTCGGTTCGGCTGCTGGAGTGATATGTTGGTCCGGCTGAATTTCTTGTTCCAGTGACTCTTCTGACTCTGAGGGATTCTCCTCGGAGACCACATATAGTGAATCACTCGAATCGTCAGATGATTGTCGGGATGCACTTTCAGTGTCCGTCTTGAATTCAGAGAATGTTTCCTCTATTTCCAGTGAAGATGAGGCCATGGTGTATATAGTGAATTGCTGTGGAGCACAGGGTGGACCTTTAGCAAGTGATCGGTTGGTTGCAAAACACACCTTCGGAGGGAGGGCTGCCGGCAGGCTGATCGCTACAGGTGGGGCTTCGTTGAGCAGGGGCTGTCTGAATAGAAGAGATGGCAGGCCAGCAAGGGGCACTCCGGTCAGAGGAGATGGAGCGGAGAGGGAGTGTTCAGTCGCTCGCTACAGATGGGATGGGATTAAGTAAGAGGTGGCCGTGTTTATATGCTGAGGGGACTTGGAGGGGTCGCCCAATTGCGAGTGAGGGGAGGTGGAGAGGTCGCCCGCGTGGATCGGTCGCCTACTGCCGGGTGGGGGAAGGTGGGGAGGTTGCCCGCGTGGATCGGTCGCCTACTGCCGGGTGGGGGAAGGTGGGGAGGTCGCCCAGGGAAGCCGCGTGTCGCGTAGGTAGGGAGATGGGGAGGAGCTAAAGATAGGATGGGTCGCCCGCGTGCGGTAGGTAGTGAGATGGGGAGGAGCTAACGATAGGATGGGTCGCCCGCGTGCGGTGAGGAGGTGGAGAGGTGGCCTGGGAGGGGGGTCGCCCGATGCAGAATGGTCGCCAAAATGGGGGAACGAATTATGGTAGACCGGTCGCCAAATTTGTCGCCAATTTTGGGTAGATGGTCGAATTAGTGGAGGAAGGTAATGTAAGAGGAGTGTCGCCCACTTCGGGAGGGATGGTTGAACGGTCGCCAAGTTTGGGGGGACAAAATATGGTAGAGGGTCGCCCTGGAGAGGTGTGTGAGGGATGAGGGTCGCCCAAATGTCCGCGGGTTTGCAATGGATGAGAGTCGCCCAATTTCCCTAAATTTGGCCACCAAGAGGAGGGGGTGTTCACTTTGAGAGGTTTATGGGAGGGTAGGTCGCCCTGGGTGAGGGTCGCCCAACTCTAGGAAATGGAGGGGGTCGCCCTGTTGAGGAGAGTAGCAAGTGGGTCGCCTTGGAGAGGAATATAAGGAGGGTCACCAAGAGAGGGTGAAGGGGGAATCGGCCAGGGTGGGGGTCGCCCAAGGGTGTCGCCCAAGGTGGGGGTCGCCCAAGGGTGTCGCCCAAGATGGGGGTCGCCCAAGGGTGTCGCCCAAGGTGGGGGTCGCCCAAGGGTGCCGCCCAAGGGGAGGGTCGCCCAAGGGTGTCGCCCAAGATGGGGGTAATTGAGCGAGTTGGGAGGTGAGGTCACTATGATGGCGCAATGAAGGGACAGTGAAGGGAAAAAGGGAGGAGTGTCGCTCGGTGAGTATGACTGAAGAGGAGGAGATACAAGTTGAGGAAGGGAGGGCGAGGGTCCCCCCAATTGGAGGAAGGGTAGGGGGTCGCCTAGGGTGAGGGTTGCCCGATATGGAAAAAAGAGTAGGGTAGCTTAGGAGAGGTGGAATGGAGGAGGCTGCCGAAATGCAAGGGTGAGTGAGGATGGAAGTGCGGAGAGCCAAGTGGTTTAATTAAGTTGCCAGTTGCCCAAGGTGCCTGGAAGTTGATCAAGAGGATATTCGCTCTTGCTGGCATGTCGTAGGTGAGTTGAGAGGGAGGATGGCCACATTGAGGATGGCAAGGAGGTTGCATGTCAAGGAGGAGGAGCTTGACTGTGAGGGGAAGAGACAGGGTGTGTGATGGGAAGAGATGGGAAGAGACGAGGTGTGACGAGTTTACCTGGTCACTATAAGTGGATACCCAAGGGGTTGATGCCCAAGGTGTAATTGAAGGAGGTCCCCTACATGGGTGTTAGAGGAGGGTCGCCAGGAGGAGGATCGCCAAAGTGATCTTGGTAGAGGGTCGCCCAGTGGTTAGGTAGAGGATGGCCTAGGTGGGAAGGGAGGTGCCCAAGAAGAGGGTCGCCCAAGTAGAGGGTCGCCCAGGTGTGAAGGAAGGAGCCCAAGAAGGGGAGTCGCCCAAGTAGAGGGTCGCCCAGGTGGGAAGGAAGATGCCCAAGTAGGAGAGTCGCCCAAGTAGAGGGTCGCCCAGGTGTGAAGGAAGGTGCCCAAGAAGGGGAGTCGCTCAAGTAGAGGGTTTTAGAGGTTCTAGCTTAGAGAGGAGGCCTTAGAAGGAAAAAGCCCCCAAGGAAAAGGAAGGAGATCCTTGGTGATAGAAGGAGTTTTAAACAGTTTGAAGTGTAAGCCCATGAGAGGAAGGTGGGAGTAGATGAATTAGGTAAGTGTAAGCCTATGAGAGGAAGGTGGGAGTAGATGAGTTAGGTGAAGAAGACAGATGAGAAAAGCCCAATATCTACATTTGTAAATGATAAAAACTAACAGGTAACAACATGTGGTATGTACACTATATACAAGGTAAATACTCTCTTCTCTATTTTTCCACATAGGGTTTTAGCTTGGATTCATTGACTAAGGGGAGGATTGTTCCTGTCAGAGTGGAGATTTGTACTGCCCCTTTTGGAAGTGTTCGTATGACCCTAAAAGGTCCGTTCCACCTTGGCATGAGTTTCTTCTTAGCCTTCTTCTCGAATAGTCGCGGATGGTACATCAAAACTAAGCTCCCTTCCTTAATTTTTGACTTCCAGAGGTTGGCATCATGATTTTGTTTCCTTTTTTCTTGTACTGTCACTAGAGTATCATTGCCTATCTTTCTCTTTTCTTCTAGAAGTTGCAGCCTTACAATGTTTGCTGAAAGAGTGCTAGTAAGCTCAGGAATTCGATTGATTCCCACTCGGTTGGAGCCATGCAAGAACTCAAAAGGAGCAATTGCTTGTAATCCATACAATAGTTCAAATGGAGTATGACCTGTTGTGGCCTTAAAAGAGGTTCTATATGCCCACAAGGTTCCAAGATATGCCTGTCCCCAAGTATTCGGAAATTGTAAACATGTTTTCCTTAGTAGGAGCATAAGGACCTTGTTTGTGCTCTCTGCTTGCCCATTTGCCCTTGGGTAATAAGCACAGGACTTCTTATGGAAAATTTGATACCTGTTAAAAATCAAAGTCAACACCCTATTGACGAAATGGGACCCCTGATCTGTTGTAACCTATATTGGACACCCATATCTGCAAAAGATATAATTATACAAGAAGTGAGCTACCGTTTCTGCAGTGCAATCTTTACTCGCTATAACTTCAGCCCACTTAGTAGCATAATCGGTCGCCACTAAAAGATACTTTGCACCTGAATCTTGGGCTACTGGGAAAATAGGGCCGACAAAGTCTAGTCCCCAGTGCTCAAATGGTTGCCAAGCCATAGAGATATTGAGTGGCTGATTTCTTTGTCGTGTTGGTTTGGGCGCACATCGTTGGCAAACATCACATGACTTGGCAAACTTAGTGGCATCTCTAAAGAGATATGGCCACCATAGGCCGCTTTGGAGGATTCTGAGTGCAGTGATATTTCCCGGAAAATGACCACTAGACTTTCCTTCATGTGCCAATTGAAGAACACTTTCCATTTCATGTGGTTGAAGACACCTTCTGTACATCCCATCAGGGCCAACCTTATAGAGGGTATCCTTTGCCATCATGAAATTCTTACTTTTCAGGAGGAGTCTCCGCTTTTCCAATGGAGTGGACCCAGTATGAAATTGGCCCTTCCCTAGAAGGAGAATTAAGTCATCATACCATGTTGGTGCCATACTTACTTTGTAGATTTGGCTGTCGGGGAAATCATCTTCTACTCCCTTTGTTGCTTGTCCCGGATGCCTCATGCGAGAGAGATGGTCTGCAATGACATGCTGCCTACCGCTTCTCTGTATGATTTCAAAATCAAATTCTTGGAAGAGAAGCAACCATCTCCATACTCTTCCTGCAACTTGCGGCTTATTCAACAAATATTTTAAAGCCTGATGGTCCGTAATTATGGTGAATGTAGTGCCTAAAAGATAGTGCCTGAATTTTTTGAGGGCAAATACAATAGCCAATGCTTCCCTTTCTGTGGTGCTATAGTTCTTTTCTGCTTTTGAGAGGAGTCTACTTGCATAGTGAATGGGTTGATCTAATTTGTGTACCTCGCTTGGTTGAGTCAGTACCGCTCCTACCGCATACAAGCTTGCATCTACATGCACGTGGAATGTTTTTGACCAATTTGGTGAAATGAGTATGGGTGCAGACGCCAACCGTTGTTTTAGGTAAGTAAATGCTGACTCCTCTTCTTCAAACCATTGGAAAGGAAAACTTTTGCTTGTAAGTCGTGAAAGTGGTCGTGCTGCCTCGGCATACATGCGTATAAACTTGCGGTGATATCCTGTGTGCCCGAGAAAGCTTTGGACCTCTTTGGCATTGATAGGTCTCGGAAGCTTGAGAATTGACATTACCTTATCCGGATCTGGAGTCATGCCTTTTGCAGAGACCACATGTCCTAACAGGGTACCTTGAGTTACCAAAAAATGACATTTGCTAGGGTTAAGTTTCAAACCTGTTTCTCTGCAACGCTTGAACACTTGTTCTAATTGCTTCAAATGTTCTGGCACATTTTCTACTGCAGTAGTGCAGGCTTCTCCAGAGAAGGTCGAAAAGTCGTCCATAAAAATTCTTAAGAATTTTAGGAGCAACTTGTTGAAGATTAGGTACACTGTCCTATTAAAAGTGGCTGGTGCATTTCTAAGACCGAAAGCCATTTTGGTGTAGATATAGGTTCCCCAAGGAGTTACAAAGGCTGTTTTTGGCTGATCGTTAGGATGGATTTCTAGTTGATTGTATCCACTGAAACCATCCATGAAACTATATAGCATATGTCCTGCCACATCTTCAATCACTTGTTCAGAAAAGGGAGTGGGAAACCCGTCAGGGATGGTTACCTTATTTAATGCTCGGAAATCCACGCAAACTCTGATTTTATTAGGCTGCTTCTTAGGTGCTATGACCATAGAGGACAACCATTCGGAATGCTCTACTGGGACTATGATTCCTGCTTCTTCCATTTTCTGGATTTCCCTTTTGACTGCTTCTGCATATTTGGGATTTAGCCTATACATCTTTCCTCTAATTGGCCGAGCTTCATCTACTAGAGGAATAGTGTGTATTCCGAGTTCTTTTGGTATTCCTGTCAAATCCTTGTAACTCCATGCAAATATATCTTTAAAATTCTTCATGAATGTTATTACCTCTGTGAGCAGAAGAGGGTGTTCCCACAACCAACTTGCGAGTAAAAGATTCTGTGGATGTCCGTCTTCCCCCAAGTTGACTTCTTTGACTGGCTCCACAGGTGCCTCTTCCTCAGCCTTGAACAGGGTCTGCTCTGTGAATGCTGGACTATCATTGATAGTGATTTCTTCGGACTTTTCCTGTGTCCATCCTACTGGAACTTCTGCTAATGGAAAAATGCTTTCCACTAGTTTTTCGTCTGTTTTGCTTGATTCAATCTTATCTTCCCCTTCAACTCTTTTCGGAATTTTACCTCTTCGAAAATCTTTGGCTGGCTCGCCCAAGACTACAGACTCCACAATAATAGGTTCATCTACCTCTTTATTCATGATTGCTACCGTGAAACATGTAACATTGTTGGTCTCTTCTATCCAATCCATGATGTCCCCTAGTTCTTCATTGGATAGATTTTCTCCTTCATCAACTTCTTCCTTGATGTCATGTGGTGTCGTCTCACATGGTTCTGTGTGAGACGTTCCGGATGCCCATTGAGCTGCCCAGCCAATTGTAGGAGTAGCCCAAGGTGGCGGATAAGCTGCCCATTCAGGTGCCCAACGTGGGGATCTTTGAGGAGCCCAAGCTTCTGGGGCGACCCAGTTATTCGGAGGCTGAGACACCCAGCTTGGACTATGAGGTGGAGTCGCCCAGGTGGGGGAGGGTGGAGGCTGCGCCCAAACTGAAGGTTCAGTCGCCCAGCTATTGAAGGGTGGAGGTGGAGTCGCCCAGCTGGAGGAGGGTGGAGGCTGCGCCCAAGGTTCAGTCGCCCAATTATTGAAGGGTGGAGGTGGAGTCGCCCAGCTGGAGGAGGGTGGAGGTGGAGTCGCCCAAGTTTGATTAAGAGTTGGAGAGGGAGTCGCCCAGTTGGGAAGAGAAGGAACTGACACCTCTTGATTTTCCAAAACCCATGGTGGAGGAGAAGTGGCCAAAATGTCTGCTCCCTCTGGAATGGTTCGTGGTTCCTCTTCTCTAGTGCTATTATTTTCTTCCTGTGCATTCTCCTCTGGATGTAGAACAACTTGAGAAGTACCTAGGGCTTCATCTGGTCCTCCTTCCATGTGGAGTTGTCTCATCACCTTGTCTGGTCCGGCCACCCATAAGGTGTCACTTCCCCAGTCATGTACCGCTTTACTGTGGCGTAGCCATGGTCTTCCTATCAGCAAAGGAAATCCTCCCTTCACCTTAGGGAGTGTTATTACCACAAAATCCAACACAAATTTTAAGTTATGTATGATGACTTCCACCTTTTCCACTATGCCTAATGGGCTTACTTTGCTTTGGTCTGCCAGTGATACTGTGAAGTGAGCATCTTTAGTTGGTCTCAGGTTTAGCCATGTCATGGTGTATTCCGGCATCAGATTAATACCAGATCCTCCATCAACTATCACTCCTACCAAGTGAGCTCCCTTGATACTTACAGTTAGTCTAGGACTCTTGTAATCAGTGAGAGGTGCCATCCTAGATGGTTCTGAGCTATAAGTTGATGGTACAGGTGTTTGTTGAGAAGTTAGGGAAGTGAAGCCTTGCCCGCCACTTAATATAGTGCCAGGGTCTAACCCATTTATGGCAGCCATTACTTCTCCTCTGAATCCAGGACTCATTGCTAACAAGTTATATAGAGATACCTGTTGGTAGGTGCTCTGCAAGACTTGAATTGCCGTAAGGAAGCCTTCTTGGCTGTTCCTTGAAGTAGATCCATGCTGGAATTGCCTTAGGTCCTCCTTACATACCGCATATGCTTTGTCAATAACTTGTTCATTAGTATCTTTATCTTTTTCCAGTGAGATTTTTGCTTTGTCTTGGTGGTGGTTGGCTCCATGAGAAGGTTCATGCTCCATGGTCTTTTTCCCTTTGTCTTTTGATGAATCTGTTGCTTCTTTTGCAGCATCTTTCAAAGCTACCTTCTGTTTTTGTGCCCTTGTCATGACTCCGGAAAGTTCCTCGAGTTGGACTACTCGGGCGCTTGGAGAGCCTACATTGCCCTTATCATTAGATACTGTGATCATATGCAGGGGGCAAGAGTTACCTGGCGTGCTTGTAGAAGGCATTGACTTTGGGCAGTCCTTCGTGTAATGATCCCTTGTTTCAGGACAATTTTTGCATGGTGGAGCATCCTCAGGAAGCGAACATTTACTTTGGAAGTGTCCATACTCCCCACATCTGTAGCACATTATAGGCCTAGGTGGTCGATTCTGACGAGGTCTACCTTCTTGGCGTTGTAGTGGATGGTAATGGTGGCTGCCCCAACAAAGAGGATTGAGCCACTCCTACCCATTGAGCTACCGGAGGTTGCCCTGGCATCATAGTCTGATTTCCAAGACCCTTTAGAAAATAACAATCCTTGGCCTCATGGCCACCCTTGCCACAGAACTGGCATGTTAGCTTCCTTGGACATTCGTGTGATGTGTGTCCTTGGGTACTACACAGAGAACACCACAGTCCAGTTCTTACCTCCCTTAGTGTCTTGAGTTCTTCAAGCTCTTGTCGTAATTGAGCGAGACCTTCTGAAGTTCCCTTGTCCTCTTCTCGATTCCTTTGCAGCTTCAAGGTCTCTAGTTCCTTCCTCAAGGCTGTCACCATGTCTTCATCTTGGGGAAAGGTTTCTCCCGGATGTGCTCCCAAATGGACTCGTGCAGCCTCAATCCTTGTGGCAGCTGCTTCGAATTCTCTCAAGGTGGAGTCGGGTCTCAACAGCTCTCTTAGCTTCTGCTGGGTGGACTTCGGCAAGGCCTTCTCCACCCACTTCTTGACAAGGAAATCTCCTGGTGGTTCCGGCAATCTTGCTACTAGTGACCTTTCCCGCGTCATAAGTTCTGAAAATGATTCTCCCATATGCAAGATTAGATTCTCAAGTTCATCCAAGGTTCTTTCTGTAGAGTTACCTGGTCGGAATGCATCTGTAAACTCGGTCCTTAATGCTTCCCATGTCTGGAAATGGTTTTCCGCGTACTGGCTGAACCATTTGTCCGCCAGTCCTTCAAGAGTGGATGGAAAGAGAGCAAGGAATGCGTCCTGTCGTTGTTGTAAGCCTCTGCTCTTACAAGTTGAAAGAAATCTTCGTACATGATCTTCGGGATCTTCATTAGCACCTCCGTGAAATGAAGAAAATCTGATATTGATTCTTGACAAAAGAGCGGAAAGCTCCTCTGCCATGGCCTTGTTAAGAAGAGTGCGTTGAGGTAGAGTCTTTTGAGTTTTAGTTTTGTCGTCTAACCCTTCTACTCTAGAGACTAGGTTTGAATCTAACCCCTCGATTCTAGAGACCAGTCCAGAAACAAAGAGACTTCTTATGGGTGTTTGGAAAAAATCTGGCCGTCTTCTGTGATAACACTTGATTGGTGTCTTCTTAGGGTTTAGCTGCCTCTCCTTGCTAGTTCTGGTGTGGATCATGGACCATTTTTGGAACTACTTCTGCAAGAGGAGTTCGCCCCAAGGGAGAGGTCGCCCGGGAGGAGTCTTCGCCCAAAAGAGGTTACTCCAATGGGAAGTTGGAGGAGGAGAAGTTGACACCCAAGGGGCCAACACGGAGGATAGGAAGAGTGGTCGCCAAGCCAGGAGCCGGAGAGGAGGTGGAGGAATAGTCGCCCAGAAGTCAAGAAGGAGGATGAGGACGGTCGCCTAGGAAACCAACAGAGGAGGAGGGATCGCCCAAGAATCCAAAGAGGAGGAGAGTCGCCCACCAAAAGTGAGAAGGATGAGGAGTAGTCGCCCAAAATTGAGAAGGATGAGGAGAAGTCGCCCGGAAGGTAGGGAGGAGTAGGAGGAAAAAGGACAGTCGCCCAAGAGGGTAGGAAGGGGGAGGAGGGGAAAAAGGTGGCTCTGGGTACTCAATCTTAGACAATTACTCAAAGGGAAGGGTACTTAAGTCTTAAGTGATTTCTCAAATAACGAGAAATCTCCAGAAGCCCTGTCCCACCGGGCGTGCCAAATTTTCACCTGTAGGTGGTGAAATGAAGTGTGTGGGTACAGGGAATGCAAAATGCACTACTCCTGGAGAATATGTAAGCACATGAACACATTACCCAAATAGACGCTTATCACTAAACCTTCAGATCAACACTAGGAACCACACTTAGAGGTAAGGATCAAGCAACGGCAAGCATAGGGCACAACACCATACTAATTAGAAGGTCAAATACAACACTATGAGAAGACAAGTGGTTATCTCGTACCACTATTAATCCGACTACAGCTGGTCATACCAAGCAAGGGCATGAGAACGCAATCTCAGGGTATTCTTACACAATGGCTTCAAGGAAGCATGACGGGAATCCCCTACCAGGAGCTCTAAGTTCACTCTCTCACTCTCAGCTTAACATATGGCCTATTCGTGCCCTGCATATCACACACTTTTCCACTTGCGGGTTCTCCTTTTATAGGAGAGAGGTGAGGAGCTGGTTACAACAGGAGAGTTTGTTCCATCGGGGTAGTGGGAGTTAATGCATTAGGCGGTGACAAGAGTCAGCCGTCACCTCAGCCACCCCTGCCTCAGTGTCGGACCATGACCATGTCGTGTAATGATGAGTGGCTGGGTCCGGACCCAGCCTTGTGAGGTCTACCTTGGGCATACAGTCGCCCAAATCTTCCATCCTGGCGCCCAACTCTAGATTGGGCGTGTGGTGCCTTGGCCACTGAAGCCTTGGCCACTGATCCTTGGCCACTGAAGCCTTGGCCACTGAAGCCTTGGCCGCCTTGGCCACTGAAGCCTTGGCCACTGAAGCCTTGGCCACTGAAGCCTTGGCCACTGATCCTTGGCCACTGATCTTTGGCCACTGAAGCCTTGGCCACTGAAGCCTTGGCCACTGCCACTGAAGCCTTCATCAATATTTGTTCTACAGGAGCTAAGTAACAAAATGGCAGATCAAATAACGCAACTCTACTTGTACGAGTTAAGGATATATTTCTCGGACCAAACATTCGCCCGCATGGACATAGATGTCGACGACTTTGAGACGGAATACGATGTTGAGGAAGCGCATTGGCTGGTATGCTTTATAAACCAGGGTTTGGGTGTTGCATTTTACATTGAGTGTTTTGAGGAATACCTGACTCGACATGTAGGATGGGCAGGAGATTGATACTACTATTTCGATCCTTCTAGGGAAATGCCTAATGAGGAAAACGATATCACATGGGCTTGGGCAGATGTGCTAACGCTAGGAAGTGATGACGGAGCTCCGAAAGTTGAGCCTGACTCACCTTAGGGAAGTTGTCGGGATGCGAGTACGATGTGAGGCTGCATGAGACATCCCGGAGACCCACATTCTAGGACACCTAGGGATAGGTATACGAGGGACTAAGGCATAGCTGGCTGTAGTTACCTAGTGAAAAGTCAAATCGATGAATACATATGTAGTGTCTGTAATTGAGAGAATGGAGTGAAGAGGTGGTTGATCTGTCAAAGGCTAGAGTGTATATGTTTGCATTTATGTGTGGGAAAAGTGGGAAAGTCCCTTTCTTCCTCTCCCTAATTCTCAGGACTTGGTTGAACTAATTAACTATGAAAAAAGAAGAAAAAGAAAAGAAAAGAAAAAATTTGTGTTGATTGTGATCGTACCAATGCGCTATGGTGGGCTAGTAGGTGGGTGGATTTATCCTCGCCGGGTGGTTAGGACCACGAGCCGCAGCTAGTTTCGCCATAGGCTTGGGAGGTATATGTTGTGTCTTAGCTACGCGCCATAACGGGTTGGTAGGTAGGTGGAGCCATCGTGGCTGGGTAGTCACGACCACGAGCCGCATCCAGCTTCGTTATGGGCTAGCTGATATATGTTATGTGTTATCATTATGTGTTTGTGTGTTGTGCGTTGCATTGCATTGGTAGATGGGTGGAGTCAACCTGATCGGGTGGTCAGGTCCACGAATCGCATCCAATGTCAATGTAGGCCAACGTGTGATTAAAATAAAATTTTCATATGAAGTTATTCCCCGCTCCTGAGGGGGAGAGAGAGAGAGGAGAGGGCGATGATCGCCTAGAAGGGAACGTTATTTGCTTGTGTGATTGGTATGTGATGGCTTGCGACAGATCAGCCCACTTTGAATCAACATTCTTGAAGGCACAGATATTCTATATGTACTTATGGATGAGGCTTTGGCGAGGTAATGCAACGGTATTGCTTTATAACTTGTGTGCTCTATCTGAGGGTTTTTCTGGTATGTGGGACACTCTAGGGTTCTGCTGTATGTCTTCACTTGCACTCGAGTTTCGATGACTTTTGTAGGACGACGATGGGGATTCTTCGGAAGTGTCTAGTCATGGAATGATTGTACATAGCGAATAGTAGATGCAATAATGGGGTATGCATTTTGGGTATTTTTGCATCTCCGATTGGATTCATTTCAGTTGTCATTGTTCATTTCGGTATTTTCTTTTTTGTTTTCCGCAATGGTAGCTGCATGTGTAAAACATGGAAAGGTATGCATGTGTTATTTTGGTTTAGACCATTTTCCATAATGGAATGTCTGAGCAAATCGATGCATGGCTGAAATGGAATTGCATATATGTGCATGTTTTTGGATCATTTTGTAAGTGAATGATTTGTATGTATTCATGAGTGATTTTTTTTAGCACTAATAGCTTCGATGAGTGCAGGTTCAGTGGAAGTGACGGCTCGATGGAAAGGTATGTAAACTAGTTGTACACTGACATTTTCATGGCTGTTTTGATCATATTGCAGAAATAGTGGCTTGTCGAGGACGACTTCGCAATTAAGAAGAGGGGAGTATGTTAGCTCACAAAATGGTTGGTTTTGATGCACTAATGTGGTTCTATTTGGCAGGAAAATGCGTTTGATTTCAGAGGGGAATGCTGTCAAGGGAGGCAATACTTGGAGACATGGCTTTTTGTTATGGTGGTTACCACAATCTGAAGGCCTATGCAAGTACAGGAACTATATCAAAAGGCTGGGAGATACATGATGAAATAATCAAGATAGGCCTAGAAAAAGAACCCATAATTTGCAACACTTTGAAATTTAAGCATAGCAATTGAAATTCATCTCAGTAGGGCATGTGACATACGTGCAAAGAATATTGATGTCTTGCCAGGTCGAAAGCCCCCAACCAAGGAAAACGGTTCCATGAAGACAAACGTTGAAGTTGATGCTGATGGTAAAAGGTAACAACATTAGTGTTTTTGTACGGGTCCGGCCATTGACCAGGGAAGAGAAGGCTCGTGGAGAAAAATCCTGTGTACAGGTTTTGAAAGATACACAATTTATCAAGGTTGTAGATTATGGGTATGGCTATAATGCATTGACGCGGAAATTCCAGTTTGATGGATGTCTTGGGCATGAAGTAGGGCAGGATCAGGTCATGGAAAAATGCAAAGTCCAACGTCTTCTAGATTCTGTATTGAAAGGATACTCATCAGCTGTGATAGCTTGTGGTCGAAGAGGGTCTGGTAAAAAAGGGATATACTATGTGTGGTCGAGAGGAGGATAGAACAACACAAGGGGAAGTCGGCTGCCAAGATAAGGGGGTGGACTCTCATTTTGGCTCTCTTCTCTTCGTATTTTGGGTCTCTCTCTTCGTTTTTATGTGTCTGTGTAGGTATATCGACGGGGGATTGGGTAGGACAACAGGCGGCTCTCGGAGGGGGTTGGGACATATGCAGAAAGAAGGGAAAGAGCTTCCGGACAGGATATGAAGGGTTGCTCTGAATCAAGAAGGGAGGCATGCGTAGAAAGTGGGAGGGCACCATAGTGGATAAACTCAGCACGTATCGAAGAGGCGGAGGGCCTGCAGCACTGTCCTTCATGCACGCTTCAGTGTCGTCAAATTCTGAGAGGAGATATAGGAAGGAGGAGGTCAATTCAGGTCGGTCGGGCTGGCAGATTTAGCTCATGATTCTCTGGGAAGAGGAGACATGAAGGCCTCTAATCTGACGCATACCAAGAAGGGGGAAATCGAGTACGTGGTGTTCGTCAGAGCTACATGTCCTGCATGCTTGGAAAAGATAAGGGGGATCGCAGTTTTCTGACTCCAGCTGCTTCTGAAGGTTAAGGCATGTTTTTCCCTCTGGATTGCTACATGGGCATGCAAATCAGATAATGGCATGGCATATGTGGTTGTCGCCTATTAACTTGGTGGTTGGAGGGAGCATGTTTTATTCGGTGTGAAAATGACAACAGTAGGCCATTTAGAACCTCGACTATTGGTAGCGCAAGTGATGCAAGTAGGAGACCATTCCTCGTAGATGGTGTGAAGCATTGGATACTCGGCACAAACAAAGGTCTTTGAAGTAGCTCGTCAAGAAGCTTAGCAGAAGCTGATGCCGCCTAGGTGGAAGAACCATGAAAAAAGGGCGTAATGTGGATTTGGTGCAAACTTGACATTACAAGTTCAACCTCGGACCTGGTGTGTTCTTCCAAATAGTTCTAAGGCAATTGTTGTGCTTAAAGACGTATGCTCGTCTCAAGGATTGAATCATGCTGTGTAAGTGGAGTCTCTTTCGTACCGTGAAAAAGTGAATGGCACATCAAGTCAGTTTTTAATGTTTTGTGCTCATATGCTCTGCAGATATGTTATAGTAATTTAGTAATGCTTGTGTAATATGGAGCACCTCACGGGCCGAATTTGATCTGCAAGGTATAGATTTACATGATGGATCGTAGATTGAGAGCTTGAGGGCACAGCCTAGCAAGATGAGGAGTGAGCCAGGGCAGTTAACATGAGTGATGACGACGGTAATGAATGTTCCCGGAAAAAGAAAGACTAATTGTTTGTTATGGGAAGGAAATGAATGCATGTGCTTTTATATATGAGGTTGAGGAATAAATGCCCATATGATCAACTGCGTAGGTTCAGCTCTATGCCTCCTATGATCTTGACATTGTAGCAAGCGTAAAAGCGAAAATGCATGACTGCGAAGATAGCTGAAGCGATTGGTTGTTTCAGAGTACATCATTTGAATAGTTTGAAGGATAGAAGTCAGGAATAGAAAGGCTGTTGGGGAAAGAAGTGCGATGATAAAGCTTACATGTGTGTCATGAAGGTTGAACGCACCTTAACCCCCTATTGAGTTTCTTTGATTGCTCGACATTTATGTCAATTTAAGTTCACTAACGCAAGGCATTGTGACCTCCTTTGGAAATATGACCACTAGAATGTCTGTTATGTAAACCATAACTCCAGAAAGGAAGGAAAACCTTTATTCTAAATTCTAAGGATGAGCTGAAGCCATAATTAAATAAATGTTTAACACGAAGTGTGTTGCAATTCATAAGCACCATGGGTATTTAAGGGAGTGAGTTTGACTACCTCGTCATTTGAATTTGTTCATTTGAGTAAGTGGGGTGTGCAAAAGCTAGCGAGAAGGTGAGGGTGTGTGTGCATATGGGTGCGAACGTACAAGAGTGAGTAAGAGAGGGTGCATGAGAGTTAGAGTGTATGAAGCGGAGTGAGGAAGAAAGAAAGTGAGGGGAAGTAAGGAGGGCAGTTTTGCTAAGCAATCCATGAGTCAGAGCCCCCATTCACATACGCACTAGGGTGTCCGTTTTTGTGCTTTTACATATATGTTCGAGTGGAACCCTTGGATCTCAATGCATTTGGGCAACAAAAAATAGGCATCCATTCGCATTTTTCCTTGGGCTTAGGAGCCAAACATTTTGGTGCGTTTGCCGGGAACATATGAGCTAGTACATATACAAAGGAAGGACTCCTCGAGAGATAATTGTGGGCTCCAGGTGATCCAATTGGACCGATTCCGAGGGGTTTGAACAAAATAAAGTCTCGTATAATCACTTTTTCCTTGGGCTTAGGGACTCAACAGAAGTAGTCTAACTTTAGTTTCAAACTACCTAGAGTTGGGTAGGAATCATGTGATTCTCTGAAAATATCTTCTAAGATGAAGCTTCGCAAGACACAACCGAATGTTTTAGCATAGCTGGCATTGTTGGTGGGCGGTGAAATTTTCCTCATACTCCTCATTTTAACATCATAGATGATGTCACCACCTCCATGCATTTGAACACATCACAAGTCGATGAAGCCCTAGAAACGAGACCTGCACAGTGAACTGCTCGCCGCCTTCGTTTGCAGAAGCTTTTGCTCCAAAATACACCTTTTTGTAAGAGGGCCCTTGATGAGAATATAGCACATCAGCGTGCAGCACATCAACTGGAGTGCTTCAAAACCTTGTCTGGATGACTGAATACAACATCCAGGTTATTTTGGCCGATCGTTTCTTGCACACATATAGAGAAGTGAATCTCTTTCTTTGGCATGAAAACAGCTCAGCAGCACCTGTTTGTATTTCTCACTTGCCCGGCATGACAACTTGTTTCTTGTGCACTCTGTGTCATGCAATGGTCCGTGCAGCGCACTGTTGGTTTGAATAAACCTTTGATCTCTAGAACAGCAATCATTGAATGCCTCAACCGTTCTATTTCTTGGAGCATCAACGCTTCCCAAACTCGGTTGCAACACACGCTCGCTCTTAGAAATTTGTAACAACTTTTGGCAGACGACATAATCTTGATTATTGCGAAGTCTACATCAAGGGGTTGCAATCTTTATGTATTTCTGCTGCCACAACTTTCAGCTGCGATCTTCATCTCGTGTTACGAAGACTGTTATGCGATCCAGATTATACAACAGTTTGATATTTCGTTGTCTCAATCTCTTTTCTCTACATTGATTGTAGAAGTCTCTCCTCTTTCTCTTTGAGGTAGATTTGTTCGATCTCCAGCTTCTGCTCTGTTCAACTATGAAAACAAGGGAAGTACAGCAACGACAAATGGATTCCAATAGCTTGCAACCCTGCACAGTCTCTCAAACCAGATAGGAACTGCTCTATCTCAGCAAGTCTATGGTCGTGGCCATCTCTCACTCACGTTAGGCTGCAGACAATGCTATACACTCTCGCGTTTTTTCTTCGAGCGCAATAGATAGCACCCTCCTGTCTTTCTGAAATTGAGGACTGGACTAATCTTTCTTGCTTTCGCACTCAGGATGCTGCCTCTATAGTAGCTTCTGTAATGTGCAAGACTGTGGTCAAAGACTGTCTGTGAATTTTCCGGATTCTAAACTTGACCAGAGAAATGCCGACTGGAGATATGCACTCAAGTCCGTTTTCTTCAGCACTAGCGTAGAGTAGCGTAGTTGGTCTTCAAACAATGCTTCTCCTTTCTCTAATTATAGGCGGAACAGGCACACTGTCCCACGCACAGCGCTTCTCTTCTTTGTCCAATATCTATCACTCTCTATTAGAGGTGTGTATCTCTCTATTCACTTATTTCATCAGGTAGAAGCTTGTGAGTTCTACTGAGGTCGTAACTCACTCTTCCAAGAGTTCTTCTAATTTGCGTTTGGAATGATATACTGTTGGCACAGCTTCAACTCATAGTCCTCCAGCACGTGCTATATGGCAGATGATATATTCATTGATTCTAACTGCATCAACGCATTGCCCTTCCTTCTCTCCACATGAGCGCTCATGGAAACATTATTACTCAAAGAGAAATGGCGAGTGTAGGGATGGAGAAACTAATGAGAAGCAAAACAAGAAGGGAAAAAAATAGAATAGTGCTTAGAAGCACTCTTAGAGATGAACTATGGGAGGGAGGGAGGGATTAACTAAGAAATACATGCTAAAAAAATCCTCAAAAGAAAAACGATTAACCTATGCTCTGATACCATGTTGAAATGAAAAAGGACTACTCCTAATCTACTCACATGCACACATCAAACAAGCTAAGGAGGAAGGAACAAAGGATAACAAAACATGATGAATAGATTAAAATGAAAATGAACTTACAAAGATTGCTTTATGAGCATGGAGACTCCATGAGGAGTGGAAGTGCACTCTTGGCAATGAGTTAGAGTGGAATGACTTGTGTGGAGTGAAGGGAGGGCTTGCTTATATGGAGTTTGGGAGAATTCCCTTGCATGTGGGATAAGTGAACTTGCGTGAGAATGAAACTAGCTTTGTGTGGAGCATGGAACTCTCAACAGTTTGTACTCTCAAAGTGGTTTCTCCTCATAATGGGGGTCTTATAACTTAGAGCACCATGGATCATTTGTGGTTACTTGAGGAGTAAGCATTGAGTATATCTAACATGAATGAGCTTCTTGAGTTATATCCTTTGCAATTTCAAACTTCATAAATGATCATCTATTGAGAAAATTAACTAATAAAATGTCAATTAATGTGAACTTGAACATACTCTATATAAAAGTGAAAATTGAATAATCACCAAGAGAAATTATAAATGCACACTTGTAGACTACAAAAATGCAAAAGTAGACATGTTTTGATTACAAATATCAAATCTTACAACTTGAAGTGCAACTATGAAAGTAGACTACAAAAATGTGAAAGTAGACATGTTTTGATTACAAATATCAAATCTTAAAACTAGAAGAGAAATTATAAATGCACACTTGTAGACTACAAAAATGTGAAAGTAGACATGTTTTGATTACAAATATCAAATCTTACAATGATTGTACAACTTGAAGTGCTTGCAAATGCAAGAAATCATCACAAAATTTGTGATGCTCATCCATGGTGTAAAGTATTTCTAGACCAATTCTAGATCAAATAGATTTTTAGATATCTTAGTAGGAAAGAAAGCCTCATAGACATTTTTTCTCCTGTCCATACTTAGTTTGGAAGAATGTGAAAAGAGCCCTCATGCTAAATGAACTGGTCAACTAGGAACAAGACATACTTGGTGATGCTCTTGAATGTAACCAAAACCAAAGACCTCTAGAAAATTTAGAAGGAAAGATGTGTTATTAACTCCAAGTACTCTTCTAAAGACTAATCCATTGATAAATTTGTAGATTGATGTTACCTCATGAACTGGTTGACTTTTTTGCACTAGTATGCTTTTGTTGTGTAGAATACATGCTTGATCTCAGGTACCTTGAGGAGAAAGTGGGTGTTATGATGAGAAGAAGCACTAGAATGTAGTGCTAAAAGGGAGCTTGAAGGACTTCTGTCCAATGTGTTACCTCCGGTTGTAGCTTAAAAGCTTGTTGCAGTGTGGGAGGAGTGTCTCTTGATGAAGATGCATTTGAAGAACTTAAGAGGAGCCATGGGGGAGGAGCTCGTCAACGATGCAGACTGCAAGTACTTGTCAGTTCTTAGGGTTCATCCCCTTTGGATTAAAGCAATTATTGCTGGCTGTATAGCAGGTTGTAGCCAAACAATCACTCAAAAGAATTTGGTGGAAATTTTCAAGAGGAAACAAGATGGTGCTACTATTGTGAAAACGGTGGTGTTGGTGCAAGTATTTTCTGAACCTTGGAATAATCTCACATATATGCTATACTTCAGATCGATCTTGGGAGGTAGGCATTGGAGTTTTATGAAAAACAAGGTGAAAAGGGTTGTCCATTTTAATTGTCAGACAAAGGGGCGGCATCCATTTTGTGTGCAGAAGGGAGGAAATTTCTTTTGTTTTTTTGCTACAAAGAGTGTGTGGCCTACTTTCTTCACAGGATTGGGCCCTTTATCTTTGGCGGCAGCAAAAAGGGCTCTCTCTCTCATATTTTCTTCTCGACCCTGACTAAGAACAAGAGGAGAAGGTTTTTTGTGTAGCCGGGGGGCTGCAGAGCTCTGTGGAGAGTAATCGACGGGGAGACCCTTATTTTGGGGAGAGTTCTAGTTTTTGACGCACACCGCAAAGAGCACAGGGAGCAGAAGGCAACACTGAAGCCATTAGAACAAAGGGGGGGCCTGCTAATCTTTTCCGCAAGAGGTAGCTATATTCGGGTGTGAGCGCACGTTCAAGTGATGGATCTGAAGGTGACTTCGATAGGACATAGATCAGAGCACTAGTAGGAACACTACTGAAGGACAAGGGCCTGCTTATGTTAAGAGGTGGATGAGGAATTTGAAGGCATTCAAGGAGGAGCGAAGTGACCCTTGAGTTTTGAGACACTGCAGTATGAGAAAGTTTGTTTAAAAGAAGCAATGACCAGGTTCGGAGATCATCTTTCGCTTGAAATCTTTGATGAGATTGTTTAATTTTGATGGGCTGTTAGCCATTCTCACGCAATGCAATTGACGAATTTCTGGTTGTGATTGGATGTGCTGATGCATTCCTATTGTTGGGCGACTTTGTTTTTTTGTTGTGGTTTTTTTGAAAAGTGATATGGATTTATTATACTCCAATTCTGATTGAGTCAACACACACACAAAATACAACATTGTTCTTTTCGGGTTGCTACACCTACATCGTGTGACTTCAAGGTTTGTTGTAGTTCTAACCGATTGATAAGAGTTTATTTGCATGGTATGTGTTGTTAAGTGCATAGAATGACTGTACTAGTACGCATGGAGGCAACGATTTGTCTGAAATAGAGAAGTGAAGATGGGAACGCTTTGGGTTAGATACATATCTCACGAACAAATTTAGAAATCGAATTTCTCACAATTTCGGCACTCAATGAAGTCATACAGTTTTTTAGAATGAACTCTTCCTCATGTGCATATGTATTAAGTATATGGTCATGCCAACAACGCCATGATCTTATTGATAAAATCTTTTGATACTACATGACTTCCCGGATAAGGATGGTAATTAGAATAAACAAATAAAAAAATAAGAAAAAACAATTAAATGAATAAACAACCACACAAATATGTTCAACCAACTATAATGAAGCTTTGTTGCACGTCACTAAACGGATGAATGTTTGAGAAACACAGTTGAAAAGTAACACATCTCAACTTTCTTTTGGTGCAAAGATAATTCCATGTGAACTTTTTGTTCATGGCAAACAATGGGTTGTTGGTGCGTATGATTTAAGGATGAAAGCCTTAATTAATTTCATCCCATGTTGCAAAGCTCTCTTGAGGAGTGGTTGTGTGAGTAAGAGAGTGTGTACGAGAATGAGAAAGGAAGATAAAGAAGGAGAAAGAGAGTGAGAAGGGAACAGATTGAGGACAATAGGGGGAAGAGAGTGGCTATGTGCATGTGAGTGGATGCATGAGAAAGAAAATGAGAAGAAAGGGAGTGTACATGTAAAAGAGAGAGGAAAAGGAAAGTGGATATATGTGTATATGTGGGCATGAGTACGTGAGTGAGTGAGCAGGAAGGAACTGAAAATAAGAGCAAGAGCAAGAGAATGAGGGGAACCGGGAAATAAGTGGCATGGGATGATGTGAGCAAGAAGATACTTGGGAGTACATTCACGTACCATTTAGTGATGTGAAGTAAGGCAAGTGAACCGATTTTGGAAGTTTTGGACGAATATAAGTATATGCAATCATCTTTCTCTTGGGCATTAGGACTCTTCATTTGGCGATCCTATTGGGGATCCCAAAGGGAGCATACATTCAGGGGCAATCATGGACTCAAAGTGAGGAAAGGTGTTAGAATACAACCAAACTAAGCAAAATACAAGCATGTGTAAGACACTTTCCCTTGGGCTCAGAGACTCTCCAATTGCTTGGGTAGAAGAATAAGAAATTTGGGATAAATTCACCATTCAAAGAGTCGAGGTTGTTTATCTTCTAGAATAACAAGCTAAAAGAGTGGATCTTGCATGAAAGCGACATCAGACTAATCAACCTCCTTCGAAATTCTCTTCAAATTTCTTCTATTTCTCTCACTTTTTTGAAGTTAAACCTATTTCAGAGAAGAAAAGAAAATCATCACATAGAAAAATATATATGATAATAAAAATGCCAACCTCATTTATAGTTCAATTTTGAAGGAATTTAGCTATATTATCCACTCTCTTCATAACCTATGAACAATAAAAAATAAAACATGAGTATTAAAGAAAGAAATATTATAACATGTATAATAAAAACATTTGTAGATTCCTAACCTTGTGCCCTTGTCAATATAGCTTATATTCAAATAGATCATCAAAAATATGTTTTCTCCTAGAAAACTTTGTTAGTGACTAATGCTTTCAAAATTTCATGCAATGTTCATAATGTACTTATAAGGCTATGGAATGGTTGTTCTTCTAACTACATAGAAAGAAATGTATCCAAACCACAAAAAAACATATGTAGATAGGTCAAAAACATATTAAATGCCATCAACAACTCAAAATTTCACAAAAATGCTGAGATCTTCATGCAATTCTTGGAAAGCACCTATAAGGGTATGAAGTGGTTGTTCATCCACCAAAGTAGAAGGAAATATGTCTATAACAAATAAAAGCATATCTAGATAGGTCAAAGATATATTCAACACTATAAACCATGCCATATTATAGAGTAATACTTACAATTGATAGAATATCTCATTCTAGTAGAGTTTTCGAGTGTCATAGTTGCCATTTCAAGATATGTTGTGCAATAGCAACCATCCCATTGCCTTTGTAGCCACAATGAAGACCCAAGTTTCCAAGACGTCTAACTTGATAAGGCCCATATCTACAGGGTTGTGTGTACACCCATGCACCTTTGGAGTACTCATGTGGCATGTGTTGTCCTTCTGTAGCTTTGATATTGTGACATCTTAATGTGAGAACTTCATCTTTTGGTTGCCTATAGTCTTTAGATGTTTCCATTGAAGTTCAAGGTCTTCAATCCACAACAATAGTTCAATACGGGAGATGCCGATACTTGGAATAGAGACACAAGAGCTTCAATGGTGTGCTACAGAGAGAAACTAGTGGAAAAAAAATGTCCTTTTGGGACCTAGTATGAAAATATGAGGTTTAGGAGGGAAATACCTCTTTTCTTAGTATTTAAAAAAAAAAGTCATTTTTTCCAGCTCAAATCATGCACATATTTCAAATTAGTGGTCAAAAAGAGCACTCTTGACCCTAAAAAGTAATGGGGGTCCATTTTCAGGTGTTATGATGAGCTTTTAAAATTTTTAAAAAATTTGAATTTTTGGGCCCATCCTAGTTACGAGATTCCTTCTCTCTCTAGAGGCCCCTCATTAAATAGGGGGAAACTTGTCCATTCTCTCCCCTTCAACCTAGTATTTTATAGGGTATAGACTATGGCCACCACCCTCTTCTAATTGGTTTATCACTAATCACTCCTTAATCTAAAAGGCCCATGCAGGGTTCATTTTTTCCCCTAATGTATATATATATGTGTGTGTGTATATATATATATATATGCATGTGTATGCATGCATGTATGTATTATATGTGTGTGTACGTGCATGTGTATGTGTGTATATCTACATGCACACACACACACGCATACACACTTCTGTACCAACTGCGTACTGCTCCACCTTACTGTCGATTCATAATCTGTGGCCACCTTCCCACAATCAATTTGCAACACTCTGTTGCCACCATCCCACAGACGGCGCCAGTGTTAAACGCACGTTGCCGTCACATGTGCGTTTAAACTCTTTCGGGTTCTTGGGAGTGGAAGGGGTCTGCTAATCAGAGGCCCTATAATTTGATTTTCCCAATTAACTCATTCACATCGAAGTACACTAATATTCAAAGTACTCTGTTAATACGAATTACTATCAATACTCTGGTTTGTTCTCTTACAGACTTACTGTTCGTACTCTGGTTACTACTTTCTCAGTACACAGCACCAACGTTAAATATTACCGTAACACAGACTTCATTACCGTAACTTAATGGAACTGGACTAACTGCAAGTTAATGTAATAAAAAACAAAGAAAAAAACAACAATACTACTCAGATTTCTCAAACACAACACTACGGTAACTCCATAGAACGTTACCAATCGTCGAGACAGACAGTCTGGCGATTCTGCTGATCGTCACCGGAGCGTCCTTTCATTAGTTTATAAAGAGATACAAATTTTCGCAACGACCTTTTGGTTCGTGTGGAATACTAAAAGTAAAGAATTACAAATGCCAATCCGGTGGCTTACACTGGCACGCACGGTGGACTTGAACCCGCAATGATACAAAACTTTTAGGGCTCATCGACTATACCCTGGATGTACATAGTTCGGGCTAATTTAAAGGTTCTGGCAATTTTCTGCTTCAGACTATCTAGTATTTTCTTTAAAGTGTCTGGTTCGACTAATTGGGCGTCAGTATGAACAGAACTTGTAGTAATTACTTGACTCATCAAAATTTTAGCTTGCGTCTGCAAAAATGCCTCTTGTAAGTAAAAATCGTTCGCTAGGGCTGCATCACGGCTCAATTTCATGTCTTGAATTTGTTTATCTATTCTAGATAATCTTTGTGCTTGACAACCAAGCTGCTTTTCTCTTCTCTCCAATTCCTAAGCTTGATATTGAATCGTCCGGTAATATGCATCTCTTTCTTTTCTTATCCCTGTTATCTCCTTCTACAATTGATTGGTTGAATTCATCTGAGCTTTAAGAGCAGAATTTGCCTCAAATAGATTGGCGTTTGCGAGCTGGAGTTCTGTATTAGTTTGTTTGGCTAAATCAGCCATCTCCTGTCCTTTCTGCACAACTTCATCTAGTTGAACTCGTGTTTCTTCCAATAAATTCCCGAGTGCTATACGAGCATCTTCTTTATCCTGGGCTAACTGTTTTAATTGAAGAATTTCCACATTAGCAACACTTAATATCTCATCTTTGGCTTGTATTTCAGCTAACGCAACATCTCTTTGGCTGATCAATGATTCTTGTTCGGCAAGTCTAGCCTGGAGCTGTTGAATCTGTTCATGCAGAGCATGATTTTCGGCCTTTACTACATCTACCTCTTCCTGGAGTGGAGTAATATCTGCTTCAAGGACATCGACTTTGTGTTGTAATTCATGTCGGATATTATCAGTAACCTCCTTCATCTGCACTGGTAGTTACTGCGACAAATGGATCAGCATACGTCCCATCGATTCTAATTCTGTAAACATAGGCATCGGAGGAAAAAGAGGAGGGAGTGGTTGGGATGACAAGGGTGACAAGAGGTGATGAGAAGAGGGTGGAGAATAATTAGGGGAAGAAGAAGAAGTAGCAGGTTCTTCAGGAACAATGGGTGAAACAGGGACAATGGGCTCAATCGGAGGAATGGGTGGAGGAGTGGGTAGAAGAGTGTTGGGGACCAATATGATTCCAGTAAGCTGCTGCGTATTCACTTCATTCCGGTCAATTACATCTTCGACCAAGGTGATTACTTCAGTTAATATTTCTGCAACAATGTTTTGCACATCCACCTGAGTCTGCTGCTGAGATTCTTCCTTAGAAGAAATTGCGTCAGAGTCGGCGGTAGAAACACTTTGGTCCTGCTAGTTATCCGGAGAAGATTGACCAAAAGATTCAATATGAATTGAAGTGGCGGTGTCATGAAAGGTTTCTTCCTCCTGCCTGACGGTGGAGCCTTGTACTTGACTTTCCGAGGGACTTATCCTTTGGCGTTTACGGCGAAGAAGTTGGAAGAGATCTTCATCATCCTCTTCGGTATCTTCGAGTACTTGGGAAGATTCTTCGTGGTATAAGATTGGAGCGTTTGGAGGCGGTTGCGCTACTTGGAGGGCCGGAAACAAAAATGTAAGGATATGCGGAAGACGAGAACGCGGCAGATCTCCATTGTTAACATGCTTAATGACTGTAACACATTCATGGTGAATGCGCCAAAAATAATAGGACGCAAAATTAACAGGCTCCCGAGAAGCCATGTCAATCATTGAGTAGAACGGGCGTGAAATCCCGTAAGTGCGTTTCTGTAGATTCAATATGGCCACTAAGAATTGCAAAGCTATTCGTTTAGGATCAGGGCGACACAAGATAGCGTACTCATTCAATGAGTATCTTGGGAACAATTCAACCATAGTAGCTATCGGAAGGGTAGGACTATTCTCTCGTCCTTCCAGAGAGAGTCGGAAAGCTGCAGCAAATGACTCTAAGGTGATTACTACACGAGATGGTAAACATGTAATTGGCCAACTCTGTTCTGTAGCAGGAGTGGCGGCAATTGCAACAATAATTTGTGCGTAATATGGATGACATTCCACTGAATGCCAAGGCAATTCAGCAAAATTTGACAAACCTTGGATACGCAAGAATTCACTCACGTCCTGAGGGAGTCCGTCACGGAAGGTAGCAAAATTTGCTAAAGCTTCCATGATGTGTACGCAAAAAAACAAAGACACGAATACACAGTGATCACAAAAAACACAAAACACATAGAGCACACAGACACAATAGTGATTAACAGCGAAAAGAAGAAGATTAAGTAGATACTTGGCAACAGGAGGCGATCGAAAACCTTAATCATCGTGGGGTGTTGAGATGATAACCTTCATAACTATGGCGTGCATGCATGTGCAGATCGATAATACATGGCGGCTTTTAATCATAATTAGATATCAAAACGAGGATATTTACAAGCTTATTCAACTAGTCACGCAAAAATAAAAAGAAAGTAAATAACATGAGGAAAAACGGAGAACACGTCAGCGAGAATCAGGTGCTTGATGATACGGCCGCAACTTTGAACCATTGATTACTTTAGGAAGAGGAACTCCGGTCAAAGTAGTCAACCAAAAAGTAGCTGGGCCCACTTGTTCTCTAATCCGGTAAGGGCCAAACCACCGTAATTTTAATTTTCCAGCCGTACGATTCGCTTTAGCATTGTAAAATAGCACAAGTTGACCCTTCGTAAAAACTGGAGTTTTGAGATACCGATCATGAGTACGAGCTTGCCGCAACTGTACTTCTTGAAGGACAAACAAACTTTCCCAGCGATGTTCATCTAAATCTCTGAGTCTGTCCAACCGAAATGGTAAAGAGTCTTCAGGTAACAATTTCTGAGTAATGGCCACACGTAAGCTTGGCACTACAATTTCCATTGGAGCTATTGCTTCCAGTCCATAGGCAAGCTTGAAAGGAGTCAGTCCGGTTGCTACTTTATATGTAGTCCGGTATGCCCATAAGACTGCATGTAGTAACTGATCCCATCTTTTTGGTGATTCCACAACCAATTTGCGTAGCATACTTAACAAGGTCTTATTAGTGCTTTTTGCCAATCCATTGGCACGAGGATAGTACGGTGAACTAAATTTATGTAGAATTTGAAAAGAGTGCGTTAATACTCGCATTAAATTGTTGACATGTGTGTTCCTTGATCTGTCACAAGTTCCAGAGGTAATCCATAACGTGGGAAAACATCCTTCATCAGGCATTTTGCCTTATGTATATGTATATGGGGTACTTGGGAAAAGATCCCAGGCTTAGTGCTGCTTTGATTGACATGTATGTGAAATGTGGGTTGCTTGATAAAGTAGAACAAATGATTAGCGATCTCCCAATCAAGAATATAGGTTGCTGGAATGCACTTCTTGTAGGCTATGCTGAGCAAGGCCAGAGCAATGAAGCTTGGGACTCCTATGAGCGGATGTGTCGTGAGGGTCTTTCAGAAGACACCGTCACTTATGGCCACCTAGAAGAATCTTGTCGAAATACTGATGCATGCCAACTGGAGTTAGCCATCTCCCCGTATCTCTTGTCATCAAGGTCTTTATATCTGAGCAATCTCTGACGGAAAAACCAGAAAAGGGGGCAGCGCTTCTCTTTCGGCAGCAGTCCACCAGCGTTCTCGTCATCCCCTCATCATCGAGGAAGCCGAATGAGCTGCTCGGGGTAGATATGCACAATGGAAGAACCTGATCTTATTGCCGATAAGGATACAGATACGAAGCCGTCGTTTTTTGCCTGCTACCTGCTCTACCCCTTGAATCCTCGTTTTAAAGGCCGTTTTTTTTGCAGTAATCTCTGACAAGGGAAAAAGAAAAGGGGGGCCACGAACAGAGAAAAGGGTCGGCTGTGGCAGGTTTTGGCGCATCCTCAAAGGGGGGGTATGCCCCTATATACACAGGCAAGGGCCACGGAAGCTCTCACTCTCTCCTGCTTCATCTTTGGGCCATCCATTGCATTGGCGTTCGGTGTCAAGTTTGTTCCGCTGAGGAAGCCGAAGGAGCTGCCAGAGGAAGTGATAATGAAGGGCCCTCGTTGTTGATGCTTTGATCGCCACCGGTGGAACTGTATGTACTGCTATCAAATTGCTTGAGAAAGCTGGAGCAGAGGAGCTACCGTCGACGAGGAGGATGCTGCTGGCGTTCAAGATGTTGATAGTGCTATTTGAATATCTCGTCAAGTACTCTTTCTGAGAAAGCTGAAGCTCTACATCCAACTTCACTATATTGCTCGTTTGACGGTAGCCATAAGTAGCAGAGAAGATCCAACATCTGGGTATGTGCTGTTTGCGGGAGTAACATGGAAGTCTTTGGATATCAGTGTTATTAACCTGTGAGTAAAAATTCGAGTAACTGTGAACTTTCCTCTTTCATGTATGAAAGTGTTTTGCGGCTTCCCATCTTGATTGTT
Organism: Ceratopteris richardii; assembly: GCA_020310875.1. Lineage (NCBI taxonomy): Eukaryota > Viridiplantae > Streptophyta > Polypodiopsida > Polypodiales > Pteridaceae > Ceratopteris > Ceratopteris richardii. Next base: position 138,053,733 of record CM035414.1, read on the forward strand.
GTTAGCTCATAAATCTCATTATTGACTGTTGATGGTTGGTTCTACCAATTTCATCCGCACATATTATGCGCATGAGGCCACTGGATACAATCATTACGTTCTTGGTTGTGTTTACTAGGGAGATTGCACTAGGGATCTAGAACCAGGAATGAGTAATAAATGGAATTGTTCTATTCTATGGTCATGACTGGATACAATCGTTTATGATTCACAACTCGTTGACGTGATCATCGTAGATTTTGGATATTGGTGTGTACGTACATGTCCTGTACCATACTGTGGATGACTCGTATATAAGACACTAATGCAAGCCATAGCATATGAGGAAGCGGCCTGCAGAGAGATGTAGGGGGTCATTCATCTTTTGTGACAACAAACTATTAAGAACGTGCCATTTGTCCCAAAATTAAAATTCCATCTTGATTTGCGCTTCATAGGCCCATACATATAGTTTTCACAACAGCATACATGCATTCTTCTTAATGGTTACGACATCATACCTTTGTCACTTTGATTCAATTTGTGAATCTCGATTTGAAACTCAAAACACAGATCACTTGCCTTCATTTCGCGAAGAGAAAGACGGTCATTTTACTCTCCAACTCAGAACATATGCACGTCTTACTCTGTAAATTGAGTAGTCGCAGCACCTGCTCGTGTAGTACTCATAATCTGGTGGAAGTACGATTTGGAGAAGAGGTGATGCTACACCTTGTTAACCTCGAATGTTTCTTGTTTGTGTATGGATTTGACTTGGCTTGGATAAGAGATCCTAGAAACATGCCCGTTCTCTTTTATCAAAGAACTATGTCGCATGAAATAATGGTATATGTAGCCCCAACAAAGCAATTTGGGAGTTCGCTTTTGGCGTGATGTAATAAAACAAGATGGGAACGACGTTGAGGTGCGAGTGATTGATGATATGCAAGTAAATGAGGTTATGCATGTAAATAATGGCGTGCACATGGATGATGTTATGCATTAGAATGACAATATGTGTAAGAATGCTGATATCCAAATGCTTGATTCTATGCATGAAAATGTGTGTTTGTGTATGGGTGAAACTACGCATATGACCGAAGGGGGAAAAGTGAAAGGGGGGGGAGAGATTAAAGGGAAAAAGGGGAAGTAAGTGATATGTACGGGTGAGTGGGTGCTCTTAGGGGTAGCTTGGGGTGAGTAAAGGAAGAGAGGGGCCCTGGAGATTAACCCCTCGAGTTGGATGTCTATAAGGGGATGTCTACCCCCATCTCCTCCACAAGCACATTAGGGTGAACTGGTTGGACTTAGACCAGCCAAAGCTGACTTAGCATCGGAAGTTCAAACAAAAGAACATTGTGCATAGGTATTTTTCCCTTGGGTTAAAAGGTAATCATTTGGTGCATCTGCCGGGAACATATGAGCTAGCGCATAGATATAGGAAGAATACATTGTGAGATAATTGCGGGCTCTAGGTCATCCAAGAAGACCGATTGCGAGGGATTTGCGCAAAATAAAGGCTTCCACAATCATCTTTTCCGTGGGCCAAGAGGCCGTTCATTTGGTGCGTTTGCCGGGAACTTATGAGCTAGTGCATAGACATAGGAAGAATCCATTGCGAGATAAATTATGGGCTCTAGGTGATCTAAGTAACCCGATTCCGAGGGGTTTGAACAAAATAAAGTCTCGTAAAACCACTTTTTCCTGCGGCATTAGGAGACGTTCAGGATCAACTTGTATGCCTTGTGCAGAAATAAGGCAGATTTAGTCGGGTTCAAGAAGAGTCGGTATTCTCGGCATTTCTCAAAACAACACCATAAATGATATAGGTGTGCCACAATCTTGCCGAATAAGGAAAAATCATCTAAGTATACTTGCATAAAAGAAGTGAGGTAAGGTGAAAAGATTTCCTGCATACACCGCTAAAATGTGCTTGGAGCATTCCTTAAACCAAACCACATGACTGTACAAGCATACATACCCCAATTCGTAATAAAGGCTATTTTCGGTATATCTTGCTCAACCATTCGGACCTGGTTATAACCACTGTAACCGTCCAAAAAGGAGTACATTTCATGTCCAGCCACTCTGTCTAACATTGTGTCGAGAAAGGGGAGAGGAAATGGATTAGATACCGTAGCTGCATATTTCAATTTCCGGTAATCCACACAGATTCGAAGCTGCTTGTTTTTCTTTGGGACAATCACGATCGGAGAGATCCATTCAGCGTGTTCGATTGGGACAATGAATCCAACCTTTAATAATCGATCGAGTTCTGCTTTAACCTGTGCTGCATAATTGGGGTTCATTCGATAACTGGTCTGTTTAATTGGCTTCGCTTCTGGCTTCAGCACAACCCGATGCTGATAGATCCATGGATCCAGACCTTTCATATCACGATAGTCCCACGCAAAAACATCAGAAAACTCTCGCAAGAGTCGGATCAAATCGTCCTCAAATGCCTCGGACAATCCTGCCTTAATCTTAACGGGACGCGGGTTGCTTTCATCAGCCAAATTATAGGTTACTAACTGGTCTTCTGGGACATAGAATTGACGAGGTTTCCCCAGATCGTCAGATGCCTGTAAGAATTGTTGCAAAGTGGATCCATCCATAACATTGTTATCATCTGCATCCACCTCTCCTCTCACGGGAATAACTGTACATGCGACCGGACTCCAAGTGTCTGCTATTGATTGCAGGTCTACAGTACCTAAGGAAAGCAGATCTTCATTGTTCTTCAGAAATGCTTCTTCTTCATCGTCAGATAAGCCATCCATCATGTGGACCGGCTCTGCTACATATGGTCTGGCATGAAGTTCACAAGGCTGAATGGCATCCAATTTGACAACATATTTACGGTGGTTATCCTTGAAAGTCAGTTCCTGCGCTGACCAATCCTGTATAACTTTAGCCTGTTTCAACCATGGTCGACCGAAAAGAAGATTATAGTCGAGACTGGACTCCGGTAATTCTAAGACTACGAAAGTCATCTTAAACGTGGTACCCTGCAAAGTGATTGGGATATTCCTTACGAGTCCCACTGGATGAGCTCGGGATTGATCTGCCATTAAGACAAAGAATTGAACAGGTTCGATTTGGGTCCACCCTAACTTCTTGCAGAGGGCTGCAACTGCTATGTTCACACCGGAACCACCATCAATTACCACTTGTGTAATCTTTTGATTTTTATGCCAGACCGTGATTAAGGGAACAGAATGATCCACCGTATGATCAGTTTCCGATTGTATTGTGGCTGTCGCCGGAGTACTGGGAGATCCGGGACTAACCTGTTGTTGGAATTGCTGCCTAACTCTTGGAACTAAAGTGAGTAGCTCTCCTAAGGGAAGTGTAATGGAGGCCTTAGAGAGAATATCCCATACCTGCTCTGTTTGAATTTGTTGGAGTTAGACGTCTGCGGAAGCACGCGAACAGCACAAGGAAGAGGAAGAAGCTTGGAGCACAACACACAAGACTAAATGTATTACTAGAGAATGTACAAAGATAAGTAGCCCATTAGGGCAATAGGCGTATATACAAGCCGGGGGAAAAAAACCTCCTAAAGAGGGAAAAAAGTGCCCCGGCGGTCCTAGAGTGTTCACACACATCACTACTTAAATATATCAACAAATCCCCCCTGGGAGTGATGCGGTGAACAAGGAGCTGGCACTCATGTATAAGGAAGTGCCGAGCTATGTGGAAATCACTCCACAAAAGGAAGTAAGCCCAAAGCTTTGCGGAAAGCTTCAAACTTCTCCCTAGGCAGAGCCTTCGTGAAAAGGTCTGCAATGTTCTCCTGCGTGGGCACATATGCCAAGCTGATCTCCCCAGCAGAGAACCTCTCCCTGACATAGTGATAATGCACCTCAATGTGCTTAGTGCGAGCATGGAACACAGGGTTCCTCGCAACTGCCAATGCACTCTGACTGTCAGTGAAGATGGTGGTGGCAGAAGACTGGCCAACACCCAAATCAGCCATAAGGCGTCTGAGCCACACACACTCAACAGTCGCTGTGAAAGCTGCCCTATACTCAGCCTCACAACTGGAAGTGGCCACAGTAGGCTGCTTCTTGCTCAACCAAGATATACATGAGCTACCAAGCATGAAGCAAAAACCACTGGTGGACACACGAGTGTCATAGCAACCAGCCCAATCTGAGTCAGAAAAAGCATGCAAATCTGGTGGTAGTGATCCCCCCTTGGGATAAAACAACCCAAGTAGCCGAGTACCACTCAAGTAGCGAAAGATGCGCTTAACCGCTTTCCAATGCGTGACTCCTGGGCAATGCATAAACCTGCTCATCTGTGAGACAGCAAACTGAATATCTGGCCGAGTAATGCATAAGTAAATCAAGCATCCAACAGCCTGCTGATAGAGAACAACATCAAATGCATCTCTAGCATCATGAAGACTCAATCGTAAACCTGTCTCCATAGGAGTGGCAATAGGCTTACAGTCTTCAAGGCCAAAACGCTGCAATAATGTGTCAATATATTTCGTTTGACACAAAGCCATTCCACCATCAACTTGCATAAACTGAATGCCCAAATAGTGATGCAAATGCCCCAAATCAGACATCTCAAATGAGGCATGCAAATCAGCCTTGAAATCAGCAATATGCTTCTCAAGAGGACCAGTGAGCAGCATGTCGTCTACATAGACAACAATGATCAAAAGCACATCATTAGCACGCTTAACATATAAGGTGCTTTCAGTTGGACTGTTCTCAAAACCATGTGCAATCAGATAGGCATGTATTTTCTCATACCAAGCACGTGGTGCTTGCTTTAAACCATATAACACCTTCTTTAACCTGCACACCTGGTTTTCATGCCCTTTCTGCACAAAGCCACGGGGCTGAAAAACATACACTTCTTCATGCAAGTCACCATTCAGAAATGCTGTTTTAATGTCCAACTGATGTACATTCCAACCATGATGGGCTGCAAGTGCACAAATGCTCCGAACAGTAGTCATACGGCATGTAGGTGCAAAGGTCTCATCAAAATCAATGCCTCTTTCCTGCGCATAACCCTTTGCAACAAGCCTAGCCTTATACCTGCCAACTGTACCATCAGGTTTACGCTTCAGCTTGTATACCCACTTAGTGCCAATGGCCTTCTTGCCAGGAGGCAAGTCACATAAAGACCATGTACCATTCTTCATTATAGCATCATATTCAGATTGCATAGCAGCCATCCAATTTTCTGAATTTTGTGCTTCATCAAAAGAAACAGGCTCATTCTCATCGCAGAGACTAGATGCAGCCATAGCATAGCAATCTGATGCAAAGGAGGTACTATGAGAGCCTGAACGAGTACGATATGACAAAGGTGCATCTAATTTGCTGTCACGCAAAGTCTGCACCAGCCATTTTGGCATAGTTTTTGCCTGTTCAATATCAGCTCTCTCATCAACAAGTGCATCATGTAAATCTGCATCAGAAATGGCATGATCTGCATCATCATATGAAACCTGCAAAGGCTGAGAAGTTGCCTCATTAGGACCAGCGCTAGCCTATCCACCTGTAAAAAGAGGCATCAAAGTATCATACATGTCTTTGGAGCTAACAGATGTCTCCTTAGTACATGAAAGCAATGGCTGAATAGCATCTTCCACAAAGACAACATCACCGCTAACCAGAATGCGTTTAGTCTGTGGATGATACAAACGATAGCCTTTACTTTCAGAACTGTACCCAACAAAAATACATTTTACTGCCTTATCATCCAATTTTCTGCGATGTTGTTCAGGCACTAATGCATATGCCAAACAACCAAAAACACGCAGATGAGCAACAGATGGCTTGCGGTCATGCCAAGCCTCATATGGAGTGATAGACTGCAATGCTTTCGTGGGACACCTATTCAGTACATATGCTGCACACATGACAGCCTCAAGCCAGAAACTATGTGGTAAAGCCTGACTTTTGACCATGCACCTCGCCATCTCCATGAGTGACCTGTTCTTTCGTTCAGCAACTCCATTCTGTTGAGGTGTATATGGCACTGTACATTGGTGTTTTATCCCACGTTCAGCCAGAAATGCATTAAAATCTGATGACATATATTCCCCCCCTCGATCAGAACGGAGGGTGCCCATTTTACATGCTGACAGATTTTCAGCCAAAACCAAAAACTGTTTGAAGCACATGAACACTTCGGACTTTGCTTTGAGTGGATATACCCATGCATGCCTGGAAAAATCATCAATGAAAGTCACGAAGTAAAGGTAATTTCCAAAAGAGTGTGTCTGCATAGGACCACAGACATCACTATGTACAAGCTGCAATTTCTGCATAGCCCGAACTGAACCATCTTTTGGAAAGGAAGAACGCTGCATTTTGCCCAAAATACAGCCTTCACAAACATGTTTTCCAGGTGCCTCAAGTTTGGGCAAAGAGGACACCATTTCAGATTTCTGCAGGCGTAACAAACTAGCAAAATTCAGATGACCAAAGCGTGCATGCCAAAGCTTTGCATCTGACATAGCCTGAGAATCATGAACTGCACATGCCGAATCATTCACAGATTTTTCATAGTCTATGAGCTTATACAGCCCACGACATAAAATGCCAGAAGCAATAATCACATCGCCATTTGAGAGATCATGGACTGTACACCTGTCATCAACGAATTTCACAACCAAGCCAATCTTGGCTAATGCAGAAACTGATAACAGGTTCTTTTTGATCCCTGGCACAAATAAAGCATCTGACAAAGTGAAAGAACTACCATCAGCAGTAGTCAGAATGATCTTACCAACTCCCATAACAGGATAAGAGGAGTTATTGGCGCATGTGACAGTATTCCCTGTAGGGGCAGGCTCGAGTGAAGAGAAGAAACTGCGCTACGAGGTAATATGTTTGGTTGCCCCACTGTCAAAGTACCAAACATCTGAGTCTACTGCAGACATGCACTGATCATGAGAAGATGGGTCAAAACTGCAAACAGTAGTAAACGCCCATTCTTCTTCCTGCACAAGATTTGCAGACTCTGTTTTTGGTGTAGAGGCCTCTGCAACAACCATTCCAGCCTCTTTCTTCTTTGCCTCTTTAGCAGCCAATTTTGGGCAGTTCTTTATAATATGATCATTTCCTTTACAGTACTTGCAGAACAATTTCTGCTTTTCTGATTTCTTCTCATCTTTATCCTGGTTCTTCGATTGTGCAGCATTTGCAGATTTCTGCTTACTAGTAGAAGAGCTCCATTTTCCTTTGCCCTTCTGACTAGCTAGGAAAGCTTGATCTGCAACACGCATAATGGACCTATTCTGCCTGGACTGATCTTCCTGCAACAGAACAGAGACTAATTCCTCAAATGACAAGGCATTCGGATTGCCTTTCATCATCAATCGAAGAGTAGAGGCAAAACTCTGATATGAATCAGGAAGGCCATTCAGAACGGTCTGCACAAGTGAGCTATCTGGTATAACCTCATCAGCAGAAATCAATTGTTCCTTCAAGTCTTTGATCTTTGTAAGAAAACTGTCCATCGAATCACCTTCATTCATGTGCTCACTCTCCAACTGTTTTCGGAGGTAAGCAACACGAGCCTCATTCCTAGCCTGGTACAAAGTGGTAAGTGTATCCCAAGCATCCTTTGCTGTTCTGCAAGAGCGAATGTGAGGAATAATGGCACGTTTGACAGACAAAGCTATCAATGCATGTGCCTGGGCATCTCTGCCATCCCAACGAATCTGCTCTGCAGTAGGTGCAACAGAAACAGTAGCACGAACAGGAATCTGCGGAATATCATCTTCGACACCATCTTCATCAGCTCCAACACCTGTATTTGCAGTACCTATCGTTACAGGTGTAACATGACGTCTTTCAACACCCTGCACAATGTTCCACAATCCTTTTGCAACCAGTACATGTCGCATCATATAAGCCCATAATGGGTAGTTGGTACCATCCAACTTATCCTCAACAGCCAACATACGGAATACATCACTACTTTCAGCCATGGCCGGTGACTAAAATACCTTGATGCAGAAAATTGATTGTGTCTCAAAAAGTTGAACAGAACTGCCCAGACGAGTTCTGCTAGACCTGTAGCAGACTTCGAGACGCTTAAACTGGCGAACAGAAACTGGTATATACCTTTGGCACAAAAGGACGAAATAGCCTGCACAAGCACTGCGATAGTGCGTTCGGAGGCCGAAACGAGCTCAGATCGCAATTTCGGCACCACAAAGCGAAGCGGTTTTGATCTCAGAAACACCCTAAGTATGCTCACCAAATTTTGTGCGAATCTGAGACTGCAAACGGAGGAGTGTCGACGGCGCCCTAGAAGAAGCAACGACCTGCTCTGATACCAATTGTTGGAGTTAGACGTCTGCGGAAGCACGCGAACAGCACAAGGAAGAGGAAGAAGCTTGGAGCACAACACACAAGACTGAATGTATTACTAGAGAATGTACAAAGATAAGTAGCCCATTAGGGCAATAGGCGTATATACAAGCCGGGGGAAAAAAACCTCCTAAAGAGGGAAAAAAGTGCCCCGGCGGTCCTAGAGTGTTCACACACATCACTACTTAAATATATCAACAGAATTGTACTCTTCATCGATTCTGATGATGATGCGCCTGTTATTGGGGTAGAATCTTGTTCATGCATTCTTGCCTGGGGTAGGGGAACCTGTGTCACCGGAACTGGGTCGGGGAACACCGTAGGCTCTGTGGTGGTCCATTGGTTAGCTTTAGTATACATTCGATGCTGTTCACGGATGCCAGGTTCAAACACCTCAGTTGCTGGTTGCAACTGTTTACCGGATCGTGTCTAGATCACTGCGGCTTGTGCTTCTACTGGTGAAATATAGACCATATTGGTCATTGAGTTCTGACGTTCTTTCTTTCTTTGATCATATTCGGTTGCATCCTTGCAGAATCTTCGGATGTGACCAAGCTCACCGCAAAAGTGACATCGAGGTGGTGGCAAGGAAGTACCTTCCTGTGATGTACCTGTCTCCAACGATTTGCATTGAAGTTGGTATTCCGCTGTCCCCGATAATTCATGTATCCTTGTGACTGATTGTTTCGCATCTGCGGCGGCACGTAGTGAGTGGCTGGTTGCCCTGGTTCGTGTATGATGGCATTCACAGTTGCTTGTCCCTGCACTTTGGCGTTATACGCATAATTTTTGGTGGAATGTCCGGTGGTATTGCAGATAGCACAATACATCTGATTAAGGGCACAGGTAGCACTGGTATACCCAGAATTTTTGCAGTTAGTGCAGTACATCTGTTTAGCCGGATCCTCTGTAACGTTTTTACTAGCTTTCAGCCATTCCAAGTCTTCAGTGAATCCTCCCACCATATGCTCAAGTTGCAAGGCCATCACAATAACCGCATCCAGTGTCATAGCTCCCACACAACGAATGATCATAATTTGTCTTAATTGTGGGGTTAACCTATTAATAAACCACTGAGTTATCACATCATCCGGTAAATTAGCATGTGCCGGTGGCAGTTGTCTCAAATGAGTTCTAAATAATGTGGCATATTCCTACAAAGTTTGGTGCAGCTTCTGCCTATTGTTCTGCAAGTAATCGAAGATTTCGACAGGGTTCTTCTTCATCCGGAACCTCTGTAAAAATGCATCCCTTACCGCCTCATAGGTAATAAAATGATTGAAATCATACTCTGTTAACCATCGAGCTGCTTCATTGACTAATGTTGACTGAAATACGATGGCCTTGTATGCCGGATCGGGTGGATGGTTTAGCACTACATAACTTATTTCAAAGGTGCATACATGAGCATCAGGATCGTCCCCTGGAAATCCACCGAACTTGGTGTATGTTACCCCTATTGGAACTGGTCAAAGTGGAAGTGGTTGTTGCTGTTGCTGTTGTTGTTGCTGCAATTGTTGTTGTTGTTGCTGTTGTTGATTACTCATGTTGCTAGTAGCGCTACTGTTGTTGTCTCCTGAGTTCTGAGGAGGTGTTTCTGGTCCTTGGGAGTCTGTATGGTTAGACTGCTCACCTTTCGGTCCGAAAATATTGTTCAACCTCTTACGGATCTCTAATTCAAATAGCCTATCCTCCTCTTTGGTATCAAACGTAGGCAAACTTACTCCGAACAGTGGTGTCCGGAATGAGGATTCACCAGGAAGTATCACACGGTCACCGGAAAACTGTAAATTACCTCCAACTGGGATCGAAGTGTCACCGGAATTTGTCGAACTCTTCCCAAAACAGGGTATTCTTTCACCTTCAATAATCTCTCTGTGCAAGACACCTCTATCCTCAGACGAATTCGAATCCTGACCAGACGGTGTCGGGTCAACTACACACTGCGTTCCTGTAGACTCCGAAGTTATTGTACCTTCTGCAAACTGTGCCGAAATGGCACCGGAATCTATCGGAATTGTAGCATGTTCTACCGGAATACTATCGGAATCACTGCTAACGTACTTAGTTTCTTCGACGATCGGGTTTAACCGATCTGTGCTTCTACCTCTTGGGGTTGTCCTTAACAAGTTTGGTACCACCCAAGGCTGTTGGTCTCTTCTGTACTTCGAATACGACTCACTGGACCGAGTAACCAGCATATATCACTTCTGTACCAACTGCGTACTGCTCCACCTTACTGTCGATTCATAATCTGTGGCCACCTTCCCACAATCAACTTGCAACACTCTGTTGCCACCTTCCCACAGACGGCGCCAGTGTTAAACGCACGTTGCCGTCACAAGTGCGTTTAAACTCTTTCGGGTTCTTGGGAGTGGAAGGGGTCTGCTAATCAGAGGCCCTATAACTTGATTTTCCCAATTAACTCATTCGCATCGCAGTACACTAATATTCAAAGTACTCTGTTAATACGAATTACTATCAATACTCTGGTTCGTTCTCTTACAGACTTACTGTTCGTACTCTGGTTACTACTTTCTCAGTACATAGCACCAACGTTAAATATTACCGTAACACAGGCTTCATTACCGTAACTTAATGGAAGTGGACTAACAGCAAGTTAATGTAATAAAAAACAAAGATGAAAAAAAACAATACTATTCAGATTTCTCAAACACAATACCGCGGTAACTCCACAGAACGTAATCGCCCAGACAGACAGTCTGGCGATTCTGCTGATCGTCACCGGAGCGTCCTTTCATTAGTTTATAAAGAGATATAACTTTTCGCAACGACCTTTTGATTCGTGCGGAATACGAAAAGTAAAGAATTACAAATGCCAATCTGATGGCTTACAATACATACATACATACATACACACACACACACACACACACACACACACACACACATATATATATATATATATATATATATATATATATATATATATATATATATATATATATATATATATATATATATATATATATATATATATATATATATATATATATATTATATATATATATATATATCACAAACATACATACATACATAAGTAGCAACCGTTATATATCTCTAACCTTGGATAGTTCTCTTTAAAGGAAATAACACTACCTTAACTTCATGAAGTAGAGCTATAACCTCACGAAAAGTGTTTTTTTGGAAGAAAATGACTTCCTAAAGAAAGTAGGAATGACAACCCTTTTTGTTAAAAGAGGAATGCGAATCATCATCTAGGATTTAGCTAATAGAAATGATCTCATGCTTTCTTGATTTTTAGCATCCTATGCATCCCCACTATGTTTGTATATCCTATTTCAAGACAATATGAAGACAAATTATACACTAAATATTGATCCTTAAAAAATGGTCTCTATGAATTTATCTTGGTTTTTATCTCCTTGTGGGGATCTAAGAGCTTTAACGACATCCACTTTTGCAATCTCCTATTTAGGGGAACAAAGTAATGGATTTTTTCACTAAGTAACCTCTTGTTTATGTTGAGATTTTGGTTACATGTTAAATTGATTTGGATTCACTCACATGATCCCTCTAATGGGTGTGCTTGAATCACTTATGGATTGGACAATATTATATAGTTATTTAATTTTCCTCAAACAACCCAATATGGTTGAATTTTTTCTCTCTTTTGGAGTATAATTTTTGTTGTGTGGTTCAATTAAGTCGCAATTGGATAATGTAAGTGAGTTAACCAAGTCTTGAGTGTGGAATCTGGATTTAAATTGACCTTTAACTGTTTTCAAGCCCCTTCATCAATGGGTCATTCGGATGATGGATCTCAATGGCATTCATGATCCACCATTGTGCGTCTATGCTAAGATTACTCTCCTGAATCCCCTTCATGATTTCTTTGGTTGATTTTCTAGTTCACCATGGTGGCTATACCAATAAATAGATCCTAGCATGGAACCTTCATCCCCTTAGAGTGTCATGAGCTATGATACTATTCTTGTGTTTCCTCTGGTATATATTCTACTTTCCTGATCAGGTCCACCTTAAACTTTTTTTGGTTCTTGTCGTTCTTTTATACTTTGATTATTTTGCTGGATTATTTTGTATTGTGGTGGCGAATTTTGTCTATGAACGGTTCTGTCAACATCCCCAAGCACCATTATCCCTATCCTACTTCCTCTCCATGTTCTTGTTTTAAGCATATATTTTTTTGAGAGTATAATTAATTGGAAACACACTCGCACACCCAACCTCCCAAGATAGATACACCATCTTATGTCCAGCCAAGTCTGGGACTCAGGAGTTCCTCCCAGAGTCTCAAGGCATCAAACCACTAGGTTATGTGGGCTCGGACTAGCATAAACACTGTTTACAACTTGTTGTTTATCTAGTACATGGTTATATTATAGTATCAAAATACGAATCAACGAAGCGAGTCCTTAAGGGGGATAAACCATCCCCGTTAAGTAGAATGATCTATTCGAAGTATATTAATTGAACTCACCATTACACATTAAAAATTTTGATAATCATAATTAACCCTATGGCTTTAAGGACCAATCACAATGATAATAACGAACAAAAACCCACTATTACTACATTAATAGCTAGATTTGCTCTATTTATCATACCATTGAAACATATCTTTTTTTTATCTAAAGTATTTTGGGAGTTTCCCCTAAATATTAGGTATTCTTCGAACTCAATTTTTATGCTTTGGATCTAGTAAGATACTAGAGTCTTACTAGAAGAAATAGAATTTCCCTCCTTTTTATCATATAGAACAAGGATTTATTAACCTTTAGCTTAATAACATGCTTTGCTTTGACTAGGTTTTAACACTACTTATAAGAAAAGGATTTGATGCTTACGCATCTATGATTTGTGAAGACAAAGTAGGGTTGGATTTCATGAATAGAAAAGAACCTTGTAGTATGGATTGTAAAACAACGAGAAGTATAGGATTGCCTATTGAGTATGAGATAACATAGGTACAATATTTGTCGTTGATAAAAGCCTTAAACAAGAATTACTTGAAATACAAAATTGCATACTAATACTAATCTAGGCATATTTCTTTAGTTTGTGCAAAAATTGATTAAGAAATCATTTTTTTTGGCAAAATAATTGATTAATTATATAGTCTCTAAAACGGACGCATTGTTATGTCTTTTCTATTCAATAAATGCACCTTTTTTAATGGACTAAATAAATGGATTGGCCTTCTACTTGAACTCACTAATGGTTCTATAGATACTTATTGGGATATATCTACTCAATGTGTTAACTTCGTAACAATAACCTTAAACATGAAGACTATTGATTGCAATGGAAATTATATTGTGATCGATATCTAAGTCATTCATTAGGGGTATATACTTGCTCACTTGAAACTTTGCAGAAGTTTTTTTGAATTATTTCTAACGTGATTGACGTGCACCAAATCTTTTTTTATGTTTGAAATATGCTTATTGGGAATACAGACAAATGCTATGTTTTAGGGCCAAAAATTGCCAAAAATAGGCTGTTTGCTAATCACGTATTAAGGAAATCCACAAGTAGTGTGCACAAAAATATGAAAGTCTTGTCTTAATCACACAAAGAGAGGCTTCATTTTAGTAGAACAAAATTCTATGTCTTCTTGTCAAATCAAGATACTTAAAAGGTTCACATCCTGTATCTATAAATACTTGCAAACTCGATGAACTTTCTTTATTTTGAATACATTCTCTGAGTGTTCGAATGGCTTCTTCTTCCTCACCTTGTCCTTCCAACCATGCGACTTCTTATTATGTTTACAATAGAAAAGAGCATATTGTGACTTTGTTATTATTGTAACGAATAGAAAAAATAGAGATTGAACTCAAATTTAAGTTTCAATGCAGTACCACTGTTTTTGGTAGAAAATTACACTTAATTTCCATGCAATGTTTGCAAGGAACTCACGAACAATGCCTTATTTTGGGGGATATCTATAAGTATCAGACTCTAGTGACCTCTAAAAACAGCATAAAATATATTAAAAGGCCAAAAAAAAAGATCAAATTTGAGAACCAAGCCAAATTTTCAACATATGGATATATGATGGACACAACCTCCAAAGTTAAACTCTTCATATAAGTCTCCACCTTTCCAAAATGATTCAATCTTTCTTATGTGATCAGAGGACCCAATAGAAAGACCTTTTTTTTACCAATTTCATCTAAAAGAGTCGAACACAAACACTTGGAAAAAAAGAACAATATGTTAGAAGACATGTTTTTTATCTTCAAATCCAACCCTCCATTTTCGTGCCATATGGTCATGTCCCTTATTTTCCTTAGAAACACGTAGAAAGAGTGTATTGGGTGTGATAGGGTTAAAGATGTTGAGATATCCATGCACTATCCTTTTGCACCCACATATATTTCAATGCATTCATTTAATCCTACGTGCAAGGGATCCTCTCACAAACTCCCATGCACTCTCAAGAAAGCTCCACTTATCTCACATAGAAGGCCCTTTGCCCTCTACACCATATAAGAAGCACCTCACTTCATCTCTCCTCAATTTCATTCATGTAGTCTCATGTTGCTCTCATCTTGACGTTGAAGCTCCTAGCCCCTTATGTAAGTTCTTCTTTCATAATTTGGTTCATTTGTATTTCTTTCATTATCATGTTTTTTCCAATGTTCATTGAATCTCCATAGCTTATTTGTAGGCTTAAGTCTCATGAACCATGTTTCTCAACATAGTATCAGAGCATAGGTAATTGTTTCCTTTGGGTTCTTATTTCAGGATGTTTTTCATATAGGAAGATGTAATATCCTATCATTTCTAACTTCATTTGCATATAGATGCTTCTCTTCTATCAAGGCCTCATGGCCAATATAACTGCACAATGCAAAAGTGGGGAATGTGATTTAGTGTGGACTCCCATTTGCACATCATTTGGTCGTGTTGGTCATGAGAACTAGGGTTACTACGCTATTATCAAGATTTTATGTGTACAAGTAGATCTAATTTTGTACACAAATCCTTCTTGAAATCGCTATCTCCAACATGAACACACAACACAAAAATGGAAGGTCAGAGAAAATTTGACCTCCATTTTCACATTGTATGGTCATGTCTAGCCTTGACGGGGGAGTTCAAGTGTGTATAAATAAGCATGGAAAATTCTAACATACCTATGATGCGGAAACAATAGGAGGAAAAATAAGAAAATGGTTGTGAAGGGACACAATGACAAGGGGGAGCCAAGAGAGCAAAAATTTCCAAACTGACCTCATGAAAGTGACGTCCCCCTTCATAGCTACCGACGAAATGTGACCATTATGCCACATGTCACCATATCATTGGATTACAAATTTGATAATTGTGAGTGCCAATGATCACATGCGATTCATTACCTCATTAGACCTCATTTCGACCATTGGGAATCCAAACTATCAATTATCATTATGTTTAAGTCGACTCCTCATTTTCACTTTGTCACTCACACACCCTCTTGGTCCACGAGAGACCCCTTTTTTCTAAGTTTTGCTATTTTCTTTGGTTCTTCTTTTGGGCACAACCACACAACACAAAATAGCCCCTTCCAAAAATATATGAAAACCCTTTTTCACATCATATGCTCACCTCATTGTTCGAGATCCTTTTTGCATCAAGTCATACCTATTACCTAGTTCTTATTCTATTTGGTGATCATTGAAGTAGTATATACTAGAAAACTTAGAAACAACCATAGGAAATGAAAACAACACATCCAAGAATCTTTGATTGGCCTTTTTCATGCTGCTTGATCATCCCCCTTGTGCATACATTCAAACTCTCCTACTTTCATTCCTTGCAAAGATTTGAAGCCTTAGGACTTATGGAGAAGGATAAACAATTAAGTGTAGACATTATGATTGGTAGTCCCTTTGAGAGACTTCTTGATACCATCATTCAAGAAGGTGATGCATCTATCTTGCCTGATGCTACTACCATCTTCAATGCCTTTGTTGATTACCATGTCTTGATTGAAGGGGCCAAGGACTTTTAAATGAAGAGTTTTCTAGTTTTATGAAGATCATTGAGGAGCACATTTTTTACTTGCTCCATCCAATTGTTTTTTGGAGAGAACCCTTTGAATAGGGCAAAGATTACAAGAAAGTGTAGGAAGTTGTCTCCAGTACCAAGAAGCCACTTGAATTTTCTAGTGCATGATCAACATTGTTACTTGTTGCGTAATCATATATGTTTTCTACTTTATCTTGATCAGATTTTATTAGACGTATCTATTGAATAGGAACAAATGCTTAGCCCTTAATCAATGCATTAACACCATGAAGAAATATGAGGCCTTAGAAGAAGAAGAAGAAGAAGAAGAAGAGGAAGAAGAAGAAGAAGAAGAAGAAGAAGAAGAAGAAGAAGAAGAAGAAGAAGAAGAATTTGATTATGAATATGAGCCAAAGCAAGTTGAAAATTTTGATGCGGTAGTCTTCAAAGGAGGGATTGCTATCACTAAGCCTAATGAAGATTTGAAGTTCAAAACAAAGTCTTTAATCTTGTCAAGAGTTCCATTCTATCACATTGTAGAGAGGAATTAATTCCTTTGCATTCAATTCAGTTTCTGTTTTCAACATTAGAGAGGACTATTTCATTGCTACAATAGAAGAATCATGTAATGTCGTAGATTCCTTCATCGATGTGGACAAAGAAAGAAATGAAGAATTCTTATGCCTTGACCTTAAGTTATCTGATGATAGCTTCAAAGAATCTTCACAAGCCTAGTCTATATGTAATAATAAGTTTCTTGAAGAGAAATCCTCATTGAAGATAAGGATTTTGAAGAAAAGCTTGTTGAGTTGGGGGTACATCAGTTTGGGAGAGGCTACAAACTTGAAGAGTAGAGAATGACAAAGGAACAATCATCATTGATAGAGAGGAGTTAATTGAAGAAGATGAGATAACGAAGGTTTGTGACTTGTTTCTATTACTTTTACTATATGCATGTAAAATCAATATTTAAATCTTCTCTTTTGAATTGAAATTCCTAATAGGGATAACTTTTGAGCAGAGCAAAAAAATCAAGATTATTAGTTGAATTAGGGACATCCAATCGATTTCGAGATCATGCTTTTATTCACTACTTATAAGAACTGAACAAGGATGTGTTTTGTGCTTTACACGGGTAGTATTTTGAAGATCTTTCTTTGTAATTTTTTAATAAAATCTCTATCATTCACGGGTTATCATTCCTTTCTAGTACAAGTTCTAATGTTGAAATAGAAATGCTAATGTGATTCAATAAATTATGCATTATTTTCATCCAAAATTCTTTATGACTTAGCATGATCAAGTTGATCATTCACATCTAACATTCTTGCCATATTTTACTTCTAAATCTACAGGAAGAAAACATTAGTATACTAAATAATATAATAACACTTCAATCAATAATCATATGATAACATCACAATAATCCATATCATAAGTTTTGAGCTGAAGTTCAATCCACATCAGTGCATAGAGAGATAGATAGGTAGATAAATAGTTAGATAAATAGATAGATAGATAAGTAGATAAATAGATAGATATATAGATAAATAGATGGAAAAAATATTATGTATGAATATATATATATATATATATATATATATATATATATATATATATATATATATATATATATATATATATATATATATATATATATATATATATATATATATATATATATATATATATATATATATATATAGAGAGAGAGAGAGAGAGAGAGAGAGAGAGAGGGAGAGAGAGAGGGAGAGAGAGAGAGAGATAGATGGATATTATATAGATAGATATATAGATAGATAGATAGATAGATAGATAGATAGATAGATAGATAGATAGATAGATAGATAGATAGATAGATAGATAGATAGATAGATAGATAGATGGGTAGTCATATAGGTAGATAGATAGTCATGTAGATAGGCATAATCAACATCATCCACATAGTAAACAATGTAATCCATATCAAAACATTTTAACTTAAATCAATATGTCTTAACTTTTGAAATCCATATCATCACTTCACATTTAAATCCACATAATCATTTCACATATCATCAAAACACTTCAACTTAGGGTATCAATTATATAAAATTAGCACACATAAATTTGAAAAAAATGATAGAAAATGATATTTGATCAATAAATGTGTTCCATTACATAAATGCACCTCAAAATGGTCTTATGCCATCGGTCTTGGATATTCTTAAACCATATCGAGTGATGTTTGAACATACTCTAAGTAGATCATGCATGTCTACTCTTTTTGAAATATTCATATCCATAGTAAGTTCTTATGCGTACTTGAGCTTATAAACCCCATTTTTATCAATGGGGGAATTATCTAAATCTATGAACTTTAATAATTGCAAAATAAACATGGCAATGCTATATGTCTCTTGAGTTTTGTTACATGGTGGATGAGATGTGGAGATGCATGCTAGCACAATACATCAATACTTTTGTGTCCACTCATTCCTTAGGATCTCAAGATCTGGTAACCTTGGAAGGAACTTCTTTGTTGGTAATAATGTTGCTCCACCTAAGTCACACAATGCGATATAAACATGATCTACTTCAGAATGCAACAATATATTCCTTGGATGAAGGTCATTATGTGTTATTCTGCATGATGAAAAAATGCGATGTTTGAAGTATTGCATTGATCAACTTTCAAACATTTTGCTTGATTGAAGCTATGTCATTGCTACATGGCACATTTAATGACTCTTTCTTCATCTTTTGGAGCCACATGTCGAGGGTACTACAGTTCCAAAGTTTAAAAATGAGATATGGGCTTTTATGTGATGTATTGCAAGAGCTATTCGGGTGAGGATTCCACTATGGGAAATGGATAATATTATGGATTCATGCATAGCCAAGTTCTTTGCTGCTTGCATGTCATAAACATGTAGTTTGAATAATTTGGCTGCAATTATCTCATTGTAGAACCTCCGATGGCTTATCTCGAATTTGTGGATCATCCCATGTTGTCCTTCTCCTACAAGGGTTACATCCTCAAAGTGAATATCTAAATATGGGAGCAAATATAGACTATTTCATGTTCGATCTCCCATATTTACATGCATATCTACGAATGATTGTGAAGCCTTTACTATCTATGGTCTCGCTCCTTCTTCGGTTGTGTCTAGTCTCGCTTGTTGTGATCTCTTCATTGTTTGAGAGTACAACCAAATTTAATTTTGTCTATATACCCTGGCATTAATGTGATACTTGATCCCAAAGATTTTGCAACTTTAACTATTGACACATTATGTGAGTGAGCTCCTTGCTCATCTACTCAGCTAATACTTGTGCTTCCGCTAATACTATTCTAAATTTGTTTTTGATATTAATAAAGGTTGTTCTATATAACTAATCAATGAACTCTCTATACTTGGAGACATA
>CM035414.1:138075974-138095974 GCA_020310875.1 Ceratopteris richardii
TCTAGGTGATAGTGAAATTGACAGCAGGTGCTTGTTTTATACATATCTTGAGCTACGCACCTCCGATTGAGGTGTTCTTTATCTCATTACGTAGCCAAGAATCCGATCTTGAAGTTTGTTGAAGACCAAAAGTTCACATTCAGAGGTTATCACCTCTGAAACAACAAAACACAGAGCAGCACATTTTTGCTATGAGAACCCTAATTACTCTTGGAGGTTGAATTTGCTTTCGAACTTCTTCGAGAGAGAATTTATGATGTGCAAGCTCTTATTTTTAGAGCTTCACTGTGGTAGCTCTTATGATCACTGTGGTAGCTCCTCCATATCAGAGTAGGGCATGATCTTGTCACGTGTTTGGCATGTAAGATGACATTGTGGTATACTCTTTTTGAGGTTTATGTCATCATGAGTTCGATCATGGATGTATAGTGGCATTGTGGTCTATATCTTGCTTATGCCGCTTGGTTACGAATTTACTTACCGATTGCACATCTTTTATGAGAGATTGTTTGGATCTAGGTTGGTACTTGTATCTTTTGTTTTCTTTGCAGGTACATGATCCAGATTGGAGCCTCAGTTACACATTCGTTTGTCACCATTATTAGCATTTGAGCATTGATTGATATCTATTTGCCAGTGTGATTCTTAGCATATGTGGATGGTGATTCCCACATGGTTATTTTGGTTCTAGAGTCCATTTTACAAGTGAGATGCTGCCGAAATTTTGACAGCTTTTATGCTAGAAAGGAGCTCTAGTGGATCTTGAAGCTTGTGTGATAACTTTGGATCTTTGTTTATTTCCATTCACTTGGACTTGATCACAGGTTATTTGTGATAGGTTGGACCATCTTGCAGGATTCATTCTTGAGTGGGAGATACATCATCATTGTATTGACATGTATTGCTATCAGTTTTTTGCATATGTAGTTGCCATTATCTTTGGTTGGATCAGTGACAGGTGGTGACAGATTTTTCATTGTTGTTTGGTTATTGGTTATCTTGTTTGATTGCTCAGTTTATAGGGGATACTCTGCCGAAATTTTCCCAGGATTCTTTCATATCTACTTGGTCACTTTGGAGACTTGGTGAGCAGGCTCATGCTCATGGTTTTATGTGCATGCTAGATGCATGGTTATGTGACAGGTGGTTCACATGGTTTTCTTCTCCACAGAGACATATGTGATGTGAGTTATGCATATGGATATGCATGCGTGATCCTATTGAGGATAGAGTATCGTTTCTAGTCTCTTATTACATTGCTAGTCTTTTGGATTGCCAGCATGGTGTCTTCTCGATTTGATGGTACTGACTTTTCGAGATGGAAAGCTCAGATGTGGCATACATTGGTTCGTGCAGGGTTACAGATGTATGTGCATAGAGATGCACAGAGGCCTCGTGACATGCCCGACCATGTATGGATGGATATGGATGCATTGGCCAGCTCCACTATTCGATTACAGCTTGTGGATTCTATATATGAGTCTGTTATGTATGAGGAGACGAGTAGTGCATTATGGCAGAGACTACATGATATGTATGTGAGTCAATTGACTCATGTGAGACATAGATCACATCGACGACTTCGATGTTGGCATTGTGGTCATGAGGGCCATATTCGATGACGTTGCTTCAGGCGTATGCGACGACGACGTCAGAGACATGCATGTGATGCAGATGAGGTAGTGGTTTCAGGAGATTCTATGGTAGTTGATTATGCTAGTGATGGTGATATCACTTTCTCCTATGGTTCATCTCATGATTCATCTTTTTCACTGGATAGCACACATATGGCTTGGTTGCTTGATGCATTAGCCAGTTTTCATGTTACTCCACATCGTGAGTGGTTTTGTCGATTCTCAGGTGAGAGTCGTGGATGTGTGCAGTTGCCTGATGGTACGACATATGACATTGAGGGTGCAGGAGATGTATGCCTTATGCTACCTAGTGGAGCATCACTTATTCTTAGACATGTACGCTATGTGCCTTCATTCCCGATGAGCTTGATTTCAGTTAGCCAAATACAGGAGAGCAGATGTTATGCATTCCTTGGTGAACATCATTTTCAGTTGCAGTTGGGACAGCTTATGCTTGTCAGAGGTGCTAGGATTGGGCACATGTATCCACTACAAGTACTTCATGTGAGAGACAGTCTCGTCTCAGTGGGAGTTCAGCCTTATGTGCGATGTGAGACTCGTCATGTCTCATTTTATCTACCTACAGATAGGTCTATGGACATTCTTGATGCACATGTATGGCAGGATTCAGATGCTCAGATGGACGCACATGTAGAGCATATTTTGGATGCTCATGATGCTTATATAGAGCATGATTTTCTTGATCATATGGATGCTCATATGGAGCACACTTCAGATGATCATTCAGATGCTTTAGAGCATGATGTGGATGCTCATGTAGAGCATTATGATTATACTCAGTTAGAGTGTGAGCATCAGTTTGACCTTGGTGTTGATGTTGTGCAGTTAGCGCATGTGGAGCATGATGATACACTTGGTGTGGTAGAGTAGGATAGCTCTTATGATGCACAGTGTACGTCACATCATACTAGTTCTCAGGATGCACACCTAGATACATCCTTGGTTGTGAGCATGGCTGATTTAAATGTTGATGAGTCAGCGATCATGCAGTCATTCTTGGATTCGCTCATGCCAGATGTTGACACAGATATGGCAGGACATGTTGGTCTTGATGATGGTGCTTTGGATGCCTTGGATATAAGCATGGCTGACATGCTTAGGTTAGCTAGGATAGCACATGTTTCGTCAGCATTCGGGAGTCTGATGTACGAGTTGTTATGCTTGAGACCAGATATTGTAGTTGTGATTAGAGCATTTGCACTTGGAGTTGTCAGTCGTTCAATGATTGACACAGGCATAGAGCAAGTGGGAGCTTTGCAACAACTTCATGAGCTCTTGCATCAGTCATATGTGAGCTCGACTCTTGTCGATATGAGTCTAGAGCAGTTTGAGGTGCATGGATACACCTTGTTCGAGGTAGTTGGTGTAGGTTGATTTGGTATGGGTAGAGATCCGGACTCTTCCTATACATTATTGTATAGTCCTACATCATTCTTTGTATATGTTACCACTTATGGTCACATTGACCCTTAAGTGGGAGATTGTTGGGGATGTAAGGGTCATGTGACCTTACCCCCATATTCATATATATACATCATATATAGAGCATTGCCTCAAGAGAGATCATTATGTGGGTTTTGAGGCTCCCACGCATGTCCGCGCGTCTCTCCTCTCTTCTCTCTCCCTCCATCTCCTCCTTCCTCCTCTTCTTCTGCACACCAAAACCCTTCAGATAGATAGATAGATAGATAGATAGATAGATGGATAGATAGATAGATCGATAGATAGATAGATAGATAGATAGATAGATAGATAGATAGATAGATAGATAGATAGATGGATAGATAGATGGATAGATAGATGGATGGATAGATAGATAGATAGATAGATAGATAGATAGATAGATAGATGGATAGATAGATGGATAGATAGATGGATAGATAGATAGATAGATAGATAGATAGATAGATAGATAGATATATTGATAGATAGATAGATAGATAGATAGATAGATAGATAGATAGATAGCTAGCTAGATAGATAGATAGATAGAGGGGGGAGGAGGGAGGGAGTGAGGGAGGGAAGGAGGGAGGGAGGGAGGAAGGATTCTAAAATCTGTATTTTTTCTGATTCAAGTCATACCCTATGAAGATGCACTTCTTTGCCTTAAGCTCTAGCATACCTCTTATTTGAGATGGTATATGCACATAAGCAACACATCCAAAGATCCTGCAATGATCGAGTGAAAGTCTTCTACCATGCCATGCTTCATATGGGCTCATCCCATCAAGAGATTTTGATGGCGACCTTTTAACAAGATAAGTGGTAGTAAATTCACTCTCTACCCACAAGTAATTAGGTAATTTTTTCTCATTTAACATTGACCTAACCGTTTCAACAATTAGTCTATTTCTCCTTTCTGCCACCCCATTTTGCTCAGGGGTATACCTTGTTGTAATTTCTCTTTTGATTCCTCTATCCTACAAGAATGCATCAAACTCATTTGAGAAGTACTCACCTCCTCCATCTCACCTTAGTCTCTTTAGACTTCTTCCTGTTTGGTTCTCAACAAGTGCAAGATACTTTTTAAAGCAACTGAATACTTCATCTTTGTGCTTCATAGAATATTTTCCTTAATCCAAAAATTGCGGGATCCTTATTTGGTCCCCATATATCTGTATGGACAAGCTCTAGGTAATCCTCATGCATGTAGCCTTTCTTTGAGAAGGATAACTTGTGAGATTTTCCAAACTAACAAGCACCACCTTTATAGGTCATGTGTTGCTTGGATACATTAGGTATCCCAAGCACACATTGATCTCTACATATTTGTTTTAAACTTCTCTCACCGATATGCCCTAATCTCTTATGCCAAATTTCAAGCTCTAATAATGTTTGGTCTTTGTAGCTATAAAGTGCAATATTCCTTGTATCTTCAAGTTCAAAAGTGAATAATCTACCTGTCTTTTCTCCTTTGGCAATTCTCTTGAATCCATGTTGGGGATCCTCAACAAATGCTCCATATTTGTTGAACCTGACCTGCAAACCTTTTTCCATAATTTGTCCTACACACATCAAGTTCTTGGTAATTGTGGGTACATATAGAACCCTGCTCAAGAGATTTTTATTTCCATCAGAGGTTTTAACATTTCCTACCTTGATCACTGAGTGCTTGGTGTCATCACCTGTTTGTACCTGATGTTTATACTTAGGTTCCTCAAGATCAGAGAGAAGAGCTACATTGCCTGCCACATGGTTTGAGCATCGTGAGTCAATGTAGAAGATATGGTCATCATTTATACTTGGCTTTGAAGTCATATTCATAATCAGAAGAGAATCCTCTTACTCCTCTGTATAGTTTTTTTAATCCTTCCTTGATTTGCAGCCTCCTTGGTAGTTGTTATTGTATTTATTGTTGTAGTTGTTATTGTAGCCTTGATGATGGTTGAATGTTCCTATTGATTGTGTATATCCACATCTTTAAAAACCTCTACCTCTCTGGTTCTTGAAGTTCCTGTAGCACTCATCTGTAGTGTGATTTGACAAACCAAAAATATTACATGGTGAGGAGTTATAAGGTCTCCCCCTACCTTGCTTACCTCCTCTACCCCTACATCTTGAGGTTCTTCCTCTCTCTGCATAGTTGGCTTGAGAGCTTGTACCTTCATCTTCAATCTTCTTATTTTTCCCTTTCTCTTTAGACTTGCTCTTATCTGTGTATAGGCCAAAGAGCTATTACCTCTAGATGAATCTTCATTCTTGTTGAGCTTGGCTTCACGGGTGAAGAGTTGTGCCATGAGAGTGGTAAGATCTGAATCTACATATCCATGTACAAGTCCATGGCAGTTGTGAAGCTCTCCCATTTTTCATCTGCCTTAATGCCATTGATTACTTGTCTCACAATCTACTCCTCTTCAATCTCTTCTCCTATGCTTGCCAATTGATCAGATACATCCTTGACTTTGGTCACATACTCTGAGATGCCTTGCTTGGGTTGCTTTCTTTGAGTGGTAAACTCAATCCACAATTGGTTCTTCCTAGCCCTTGTATTGGAAGAGAAATATGAAGACAATGTTTCCCAAGTCTCTTGGGATGTCTTACAGTTTCTAATGTGTGGAAGAAGAAAATCAAAGATTGAGTTAAGTAAGTATGACCTTGCCAATGCATCTTTTTCACACCATGAATAGAGTCTTTCATGCTCCTCTCTTGTAGGTTGTCCTTTGCTTCTGAACATGGGCATCTCCTCATCTCCTGAGATGTATCCATAGAGAGTCCTTCTCTTGCAAGTATGTCTTCATCCTCAAAGACCATGCTTGGTAGTTGTTCTTGTCCAATTTATCAATGAAAGAAGGAAAACCATCTCCCATTTTACCTTAACTTTGCTCTAATACCACTGTTGGGAAGATGCATGGACACTCCAGAAAATGAGTTGGTACTCCTAATCCTTGCTTTGTAGTAGGCCTCTTAGCTTTAGAGTTGAGTTGTAGGCCCTCTTAGCTTTCCAATGACACTAAAAAAGTACCTATGTACTTTGGAAATGATGTGAGAAATGATTGATTCAAAACAGACTACTTCCCAATTTAAGTTTCATGAAAAACCTTCTATCTAGGTACATACACCTGCTGCTTGTTAAGTTCACTTCTTCAAGTAGAGTAGGAATTAGAAAAATTCCTTTTAGAGAAATCAAATAAACTTACTAAGCTAATGAATCCAAGTGGAATAACTCAAAATGATTGACCATACACAGAGAAATCAATTTAGCAAGCAAAGCATTACCCCTGATTTTTAAGGACCTCTGCAGAGTTTGACCAGTGGGTACCTCGACATGCTTTTCTCCAAATCTACTAAATGGAATGTCTTCAAAATTTTTCAACATGTAGAGGAATTAGAGCTGATTCCGAGAAGCTATAGAACATTGAAAATGGTGAAGTATTGACTGAGACATAAGCAATAGAAAACGACCATGGTAAGTGACAATGACAGAGAGACCAGCAGATATAATGGATGATCTATTGTATTATGAAACAATGTTGTACATGATCATTGGCATGATAAAAAATGCCCAATGATAGATAGAGGTGTAGGATATGATGTGAGCCTCACTCTCTTACAATGAGATCAACAAAGACTCGGATATTGAGTGATCTATCCCGCGAGGTTTACATTCATCTTTTATAGATGATTCATTTGAATTTTGAATTTGAATTCAACATTGGCTTTCTCTAGAAATGTGATCCTCTAATCTAGTAGATATTCTCTCCAAATAAATTCATAGCTTTTCCGTCTAACAACCTCCATGAGTTAAGTGGTAGCTACAAATATTCATGTGAGTTAAATTGACTTTTACAAATGGTAAAGGTAAAGATTCCATAGCAATGGTTCCCATGGGGCTTTAATTATTCTTCATAAGATCTTCTCATGCCTAGCCAAGTGTGTAGGCTCGACACTTGCACCAACATGATGCTACTAGAAAAGTATGGATAAATCCTATCAAAGTAAAGGATGAGGTATTCCCTACTTTTAGAAAATGACTTGTTCTAGTTTAGACTGAAAAAGGAAATAAGCTTAAGGCTTTACGTTCAGATAATGGGGGTGAGTATACCTCACATGAATTCAACCTTTTCTATCAATCTAGAGGAATTCATAGGGTTTACAACTCCTTATACCCCAATACAAAATGATGTATTGAAAGGATGAATATAACTATTCAAGATACAGTAGTCTCTATGTTGCATCATGCAAACCTTTCATAAGGCTTTTGTCCAAAAGCAGTATTAACTGTAGTTCATGTGATTAACCTTCCAGCTAGTACGGCCAAAGGTTTAAAAGTGGCACAAGTGTTATAGATAGGGAAGCCACCATATTATGATCATCTTTGAGTTTTTGGGTGTGAAGCATATGTTCATATACCCAAGAAGCTTAGACAAGATGGACCATAAGTCATAGAAAAACATTTTTCTTGGATATGCGAGAAGGACAAGTTGGATATCGCTTATGGGGTCCTAAAACACAGTTAGTGGTCAAAAGTAGTGATGTCATTTTCAATGAGTATAAGATGCATAAACAACCTAATAAGGAGGTTCAACTGAGAGAAGTGGTGTTTGAGGATACTAGTCCTCTAGTTATCATGCATGAAATTGCTGCACATAGAGATGTTCAAGAGAATGTCTGATCAGATCGCTCTACAAATGTTCCAATTCAGCAACCATTGAGACGCTTTGCATGTGT
This sequence comes from Ceratopteris richardii, assembly GCA_020310875.1. NCBI lineage: Eukaryota > Viridiplantae > Streptophyta > Polypodiopsida > Polypodiales > Pteridaceae > Ceratopteris > Ceratopteris richardii. The sequence continues at coordinate 138,083,798 of CM035414.1, forward strand.
CTCACATCCACATGATAGATATGTTCCTAGATTGGATTTTGTTATGATAATAGATGTTGGTGAGCCTTCTTGCTACAAAGAGGCTATGGAGACAGAGGATCATGTCAAGTGGGAGTATGCCATGAAGAGTAATTTGGATCCTATTTACAAGAATGTTATTTGGAATTTAGTACCTTTGCTAAAGAGCAAGAAAGATTTACCATGTAAATGTGTATATAAACTAAAATTCACATAATATAGTGCTTCTCCAAAGTATAAAGCATGAATTATTGCAAAGGGTTTAACGCAACAACATGGTGTTGATTTCGAGAAAATCTTCTTTCTAGTGGTCAAGATGACTACCCTTTGACTGTTGCTTGGATTCGTTGCAATGGAGGACTTAGAGCTAGTCCAAATGGATGTGGAAACTGCTTTCTTGCATGCAGATCTTACAAATGAGTTCTATATGGAACAACCAAAGGGTTATGTAGTTCTTGGTAAAGAAAATCTAGTTTTTAAGATGAGGAAGAGCTTATATGGACTTAAACAATCCCCTAGATAATGGTGCCAAAAGTTTGATGCTTTTATGAAGTCTCAAGGCTATTTTTGAAGCAATGAGGATCATTGGCTCTAGACAAAGAGATGCTCAGATGGTAGCTTGATATACTTGATACTTTATGTCGATGATATGTTGATTGCTAGGAAGTCCTGTTATGACTTGTCAATTCTCAAAGGGAAGTTGAGTCAAATATTTGATATGAAGGATTTGGGGGATGCCAAACATATTCTTGGCATGCACATTACTCCTGATAGGAGTTAAAGATGCATATACTTGTCTCAAAGTGAGTACATATCGAAAGTACTTCACAGGTTCCATATGCACGATGGAAATGCATTGAGTTCACCTTTATCTACATATGTGAAACTAAACAAGGATGATTGCCCCAAATCAAATGAGGAAAAGGAATTCATGACCAAAATTCCTTATCAGTCCGTTGTTGGTAGTCTCATGTATGCTATGGTAGCTATGACATGAGACATTGCATTTGCAATGGGAGTTGTGAGTAGATATATGTCGAATCCTAGCAAGAAGCATTGGGAAGCAATCAAGATGATTTTGAGATATTTGAGTGGCACTAACAAGAAGTGTCTATGTTTAGGTAGAGGAAAAGCATCCATTGTTGGTTACATAGATTCTGATTATGATGGTTGTGTAGACAATCCTTAGTGTATATCAAGGTACATTTTTCATTTTGATGAAGGTGCTATATCTTGGAGATCTCATCTTCAAGAACATATAACTATTTCCACTACTGAAGAAGACTATGTTACAACAAGTGAGGCATGTAAGGAGGCATTTTGGCTTTACCATCTTCCTTGTGATATGTGTCTACCTCAACATGTACCTCATTTACTCAGTGATAGTCAAAGTGCCATTGCATTGGCTAAGAATCGGGTCTATCATGCAAAGACCAAGCATATTGAGGTGAGGTATCACTTCATTAGAGACTGCTTAGCAGCTGAGGTATATATATATGTGTGTGTATGTGTGTGTGTGTGTGTGTATATATATACCTCAGCGGCTAAGCAGTCTCTAATGATAGATAGATAGATAGATAGATATATATATATATATATATATAGATATAGATAGATAGATATAGATATACAAATATAGATAGATAGATAGATAGATAGATAGACAGACATATAGATAAATATATATATATATATATATATATATATATATATATATATATATATATATATATATATATATATATATATATATATATATATATATATATATATATATATATATATATATATATATATATAGATAGATAGATAGATAGATAGATAGATAGATAGATAGATAGATAGATAGATAGATAGATAGATAGATCGATAGATAGATCGATAGATAGATCGATAGATCGATAGATCGATAGATAGATAGATAGATAGATAGATAGATAGATAGATAGATAGATAGATAGATAGATAGATAGATAGATAGATCGATAGATAGATCGATAGATAGATAGATAGATCGATAGATAGATAGATCGATCGATAGATAGATAGATAGATAGATAGATAGATAGATAGATAGATAGATAGATAGATAGATAGATAGATAGATAGATAGATAGATAGATAGATAGATAGATAGATAGATAGATAGATAGAGAGAGAGAGAGAGGGGGGGAGGGAGGGAGTGAAAGAGGGAAGGAGGGAGGGAGGGAGGAAGGATTCTAAAATCTGTATTTTTTCTGATTCAAGTCATACCCTATGAAGATGCACTTCTCTCCCTTAAGCTCTAGCTTACCTCTTATTTGAGATGGTATATGCACATAAGCAACACATCGAAAGAGCCTACAATGATCGAGTGAAGGTCTTCTACCATGCCATGCTTCATATGGGGTCATCCCATCAAGAGATTTTGATGGCGACCTTTTAACAAGATAAGTGGCAATAGATAGAGTCTCTGCCCACATGTAATTAGGTAATTTTTTCTCATTTAACATTGACTTAACCGTTTCAATAATTAGTCTATTTCTCCTTTCTGCTACCCCATTTTGCTCAGGGGTATATCTTGTTGTAATTTCTCTTTTGATTCCTTTATCCTAGGAAGTCGTGTTATGACTTGTCAATTCTCAAAGGGAAGTTGAGTCAAATATTTGATATGAAGGATTTGGGGGATGCCAAACATATTCTTGGCATGCACATTACTCTTGATAGGAGTTAAAGATGCATATACTTGTCTCAAAGTGAGTAGATAACCAAAGTACTTCACAGGTTCCATATGCACGATGGAAATGCATTGAGTTCACCTTTATCTACATATGTGAAACTAAACAAGGATGATTACCCCAAATCAAATGAGGAAAAGGAATTCATGACCAAAATTCCTTATCAATCCGTTGTTGGTAGCCTCATGTATGCTATGGTAGCTACGACATGAGACATTGCATTTGCAATGGGAGTTGTGAGTAGATATATGTCGAATCCTAGCAAGAAGCATTGGGAAGCAGTCAAGATGATTTTGAGATATTTGAGTGGCACTAAGAACGAGTCTCTATGTTTAGGTAGAGGGAAAGCATCCATTGTTGGTTACACAGATTTTGATTATGATGGTTGTGTAGACAATCCTTAGTGTATATCAAGGTACATTTTTCATTTTGATGAAGGTGCTATATCTTGGAGATCTCATCTACAAGAAAGTATAACTATTTCCACTACTAAAGCAGACTATGTTACAACAAGTGAGGCATGTAAGGAGGCATTCTGGCTTTACCATCTTCCTTGTGATATGTGTCTATCTCAACATGTACCTCATTTACTCAGTGATAGTCACAGTGCCATTGCATTGGCTAAGAATCCGGTCTACATGCAAAGACCAAGCACATTGAGGTGAGGTATCACTTCATTAGAGACTGCTTAGCCGTTGAGGTATATATATGTGTGTGTTTATGTGTGTGTGTGTGTTTATATATATATATATATATATATATATATATATATATATATATATATATATATATATATATATATATATATATATATATATATATATATATATATATATATATATATATATATATATATATACCTCAACGGCTAAGCAGTCTCTAATGATAGATAGATAGATAGATATATAGATATAGATAGATAGATATAGATAGACAAATATAGATAGATAGATAGATATATAGATAGATAGATAGATAGATAGATAGATAGATAGATAGATAGATAGATCGATCGATAGATAGATAGATAGATAGATAGATAGATAGACAGATAGACAGATAGACAGACAGACAGATAGATAGATAGATAGAAAGATAGATAGATAGATAGATAGATAGATAGATAGATAGATAGATAGATAGATAGATAGATAGATAGATAGATAGATAGATAGATGGATGGATAGATAGATGGAAAGATCGATCTACTCCTCTTCAATCTCTTCTCCTATGCTTGCCAATTGATCAGCTACATCCTTGTTTTTGGTCACATACTCTAAGATGCCTTGCTTGGGTTGCTTTCTTTGAGTGGTAAACTCAATCCACAATTGGTTCTTCTTAGCCCTTGTATTGGAAGAGAAATATGAAGACAATGTTTCTCAAGTCTCTTGGGATGTCTTACAGTTTCTAATGTGTCGAAGAAGAAAATCAAAGATTGAGTTAAGTAAGTATGACCTTGCCAATGCGTCTTTCTCACACCATGAATAGAGTCTTTTCATGCTCCTCTCTTGTAGGTTCTGCTTCTGAACATGGGTATATCCTCATCTCTTGAGATGTATCCATAGAGACTCCTTCTCTTGCAAGTATGTCTTCATCCTCAAACACCATGCTTGGTAGTTGTTCCTGTCCAATTTATCAATGAAAGAAGGAAAACCATCTCCCATTTTACCTTAACTTTGCTGTAATACCACTGTTGGGAAGATGGATGGATACTCCAGAAAATGAGTTGGTACTCCTAATCCCTGCTTTGTAGTAGGCCTCTTAGCTTTAGATTTGCGTTGTAGGCCCTCTTAGCTTTCCAATGACACTTAAAAAGTACCGATGTACTTTGGAAATGATGTGAGAAATGATTAATTCAAAACAGACTACTTCCAAATTCAAATTTCATGAAAAACCTTCTATCTTGGTACACACACCTGCTTCTTGTTAAGTTCACTTCTTCAAGTAGAGTAGGAATTAGAAAAATTCCTTTTAGAGAAATCAAATTAACTTAATAAGCTAATGATTCCAAGTGGAATCACTCAAAATGATTGACCATACACAGAGAAATCAATTTAGCAAGCATTACCCCCGATTTTTAAGGACCTCTGCAGAGTTTCACCAGTGGGTACTTCGACATGCTTTTCTCCAAATCTACCAAATGAAATGTCTTCAAAATTTGTCAACATGTAGAGGAATTAGAGCTGATTCCAAGAAGTTATAGAACATTGAAAATGGTGAAGTATTGACTGAGACATAAGCAATAGAAAATGACTATTGTAAGTGACAATGACAGAGAGACCAGCAGATATAATGAATGATCTATTGTATTATGAAACAATGTTGTACATGATCATTGGCATGATAAAAAATGCCCAATGATAGATAGAGGTGTAGGCTATGATGTGAGCCTCACTCTCTTTCAATGAGATCAACATAGACTCGGATATTGAGTGATCTATCCTGCGAGTTTTACATTCATCTTTTATAGATGATTCATTTGAATTTTGAATTTGAATTCAACATTGGCTTTCTCTCGAAAAGTGATCCTCTAATCTAGGAGATATTCTCTCCAAATAAAGTCATAGCTTTTCCGTCTAACAACCTCCACAAGTTAAGTGATAGCTACAAATATTCATGTGAGTTAAATAGGCTTTTACAAATGGTAAAGGTAAAGATTCCATATCAATGGTTCCCATGGGGCTCCAATTATTCTTCATAAGATCTTCTCGTGCCTAGCCAAGTGTGTAGGCTCGGCACTTGCACCAACATGATGCTACTAGAAAAGTATGGATAAATCCTATCAAAGTAAAGGATGAGGTATTCCCTACTTTTAGAAAATGACTTGTTCTAGTTTAGACTGAAAAAGGAAATAAGCTTAAGGCTTTACGTTTAGATAATGGGGGTGAGTATACCTCACATGAATTCCACCTTTTCTATCAATCTAGAGGAATTCATAGAGTTTACAACTCCTTATACCCCAATACAAAATGATGTAGTTGAAAGGATGAATATAACTATTCAAGATAGAGTAGTCTCTATGTTGAATCATGCAAACCTTTCATAAGGCTTTTGGGCAAAAGCAGTATCAACTGTAGTTCATGTGATTAACCTTCCAGCTAGTACTGCCAAAGGTTTGATAGTGGCACAAGTGTTATGGATAGGGAGGTCACCATATTATGATCATCTTTGAGTTTTTGGGTGTGAGGCATATGTTCATATACCCAAGAAGCTTAGACAAGATGGACCATAAGTCAAAGAAAAGCATTTTTCTTGGATAGAGAAGGACAAGTTAGATATCACTTATGGGGCGCTGAAACACAGTTAGTGGTCAAAAGTAGCGATGTCATTTTCAATGAGTCTAAGATGCATAAATAACCTACTAAGGAGGTTCAAGTGAGAAAAGTGGTGTTTGAGGATACTAGTCCTCTAGTTATCATGCATGAAATTGCTGCACATAGAGATGTTCAAGAGAATGTCTGATCAGATCACTCTACAAATGTTCCAATTCAGCAACCATTGAGACGCTTTGCATGTGTCTCACATCCACATGATAGATATGTTCCTAGATTGGATTTTGTTATGATAATAGGTGTTGGTGAGCCTTCTTGCTACAAACAGCCTATGGAGACAGAGGATCATGTCAAGTGGGAGCATGCCATGAAGAGTAATGTTACTTGGAATTTGGTACCTTTGCCAAAGGGCAAGAAACCTTTACCATGTAAATGGGTATATAAACTAAAATTCACATAATATAGTGTTTCTCCAAAGTATAAAGCATGAATTTTTGCAAAGGGTTTTACGCAACAACATGGTGTTGATTTCGAGAAAATATTCTCTCTAGTGGTCAAGATGACTACCCTTTGAATGTTGCTTGGATTCGTTGCAATGGAGGACTTAGAGCTAGTCCAAATGGATGTGAAAACTGCTTTCTTGCATGCAGAGCTTACAAATGAGTTCTATATGGAACAACCAAAGGGTTATGTAGTTCTTGGTAAAGAAAATCTAGTTTTTAAGATGAATAAGAGCTTATATGGACTTAAACAATCCCCTAGATAATGGTGCCAAAAGTTTGATGCTTTTATGAAGTCTCAAGGTTATTTTTGAAGCAATGAGGATCATTGGCTCTAGACAAAGAGATGCTCAGGTGGTAGCTTGATATACTTGATACTTTATGTCGATGATATGTTGATTGCTAGGAAGTCCTCTTATGACTTGTCAATTCTCAAAGGGAAGTTGAGTCAAACATTTGATATGAAGGATTTGGGGGATGCCAAACATATTCTTGGCATGCACATTACTCTTGATAGGAGCTAAAGATGCATATACTTGTCTCAAAGTGAGTACATAACCAAAGTACTTCACAGGTTCCATATGCACGATGGAAATGCATTGAGTTCACCTTTATCTACATATGTGAAACTAAACTAGGATGATTACCCCAAATCAAATGAGGAAAAGGAATTCATGACCAAAATTCCTTATCAGTCTGTTGTTGGTAGTCTCATGTATGCTATGGTAGCTACGACATGAGACATTGCATTTGCAATGGGAGTCGTGAGTAGATTGTTGGAGTTTATTGATCTCCAAAGTACAGCTAAAAGTAGGTGAAACCCCAAAGGACCTAGTTGACTTTTTCACAAACTTGTATGCACAGACCAGTTTTCTTGCAGAGCAAACTGCTCTTTACTCACTTAGAATTTTCCAAAACTCTTTCACACACATAAACTAGACTCTAAGAGCTTTCCAACAAGCTATAGAACACCTCAAATGGATAAATACACAATGAGCTATGGCCTCTGCAATATGCAGCTTTAATGGAGACCTTGAAACAGAGATGAACCCGAGGACACACATCACTTGCAGAGACTAGTGCTCTTAACTCGCAACTCCAATGAATCCTAAACTTTTCAGAATACATGTAGACTTTGAGAGCTTTCTAACAAGCCAAAGAACACATGTTTTGGATACATAGACAAGGAGATATGACCTCTGCAAGTTAGAGGTTTAATGGAGACCTTCAGTAGAGGTGAAACCAGAGAACATACACTACTTGCAGAGAGAACTGCTCTCAGCGCACAAATCCAATGATTATGAAAATTTACAGGAAGAAAGTAGACAATAAGAGCTTTCACATGAGCTATCAAACATGTAATTTGGAGTTATAATGAGGGAGATACAAGCTCTGTAATCTCTGCATACAAAACTACAGCAGCATAGAGATACACATATGACTCTCTTGGACATCCCACAAGATCACGACTTTTCTCCTTTTGTTATAGCATGGGAAACTAATCTAAAACCTTCCTTATACATCTAAATTCCTAGTAGACACTTGGGTGGAGGCATTACATGACTCAAGCGCTCAAATAAGCAAAGGACTTTGAGAACTAGCCACATCGACCTTCCACTAGGACACCACTGCAACTCCCTTGTGACTCACTAATTTGACTCACCATGTTCTAGAACTCACGTGGTATTTTGCTACATTTTATGAATAATATGAGCCTTCTTGAAGTATTTGAAGACTTCCCAAAGGTACTTACATAATTTGAAACTTGTACCCTACATAAAACAAATGTTCGCAACATTCTCCCCCTCAAGTTTCAAAGGGTATTTCCTTCTTGCCAAGAATATAGTTGAATCTTTGAAGCTTTGGTCCATCCAAGGATTTGGTGAAGATATCTGCAACTTGATCCTTTGTTCCCACAAAAGAAACTTGTACTTCATTGTTTATGGCCTTCTCTCGAACATAATGATAGTGAACCTCTATATGCTTTGTTCTAGCATGAAAGATAGGATTTGAGGTCATATGAATGCTACTCAAGTTATCCCCATAAATCAATGGTACATCAACCTGCACATTCAAGTCATGAAACGACTTTTTAAACCATATAACCTCAGTAGTAGCCAATGCTAAACCTCTATACTCAGCCTCTGTAGAAGATAAAGCAACTGTAGGCTGTTTCTTTAAACTCCATATTAATGTCTTGTTTCCTGCTATTACCACATATCCACTTGTGGATCTTCTGTCATCTTTGCTTCCAGCCCAATCTGCATCACTAAAGACTTTAAGAGTTAGATCAGCATCATGACTATAAAATAATCCGTCGTTCATGGTACCTTTCAAATACCTAAGCACTCTTTTCGCTACATGCATATGATGTACTCTAGGTTCATGCATAAACTGTGACAATACTCCCACTACATGCATATATCATGCATATATTAGGTCTAGTTTTTGTTGCATAAATCAAAGATCCTACCATGGATCTATATACATTCATATCATGCAACTCATCACCTTCCTTTGCACTCAGCTTTACATTACATTCCATTGGAGTAGAAACAAATTTACATTCCTGCATACCAAACCTTTTCAACATATCACATATATACTTTCTCTTTATCAACCACATACCTTCATCGCCATACAAAATTTCAATCCCAACAAAGTATCTAAGCAAACCAAGATCTGAAATTTTAAATTCCTTTCCCAAATTACCTTTTATCTCATCAAATTCTTTTGCATCATTCCCTGTAATCAACAAGCCATCCACATAAATGCATACATAGACACACATGTCATCTACATGTTTTACATAAAGTGAAGGATCAACATGACTCGCTGTGTATCCTTGTAGCATAAGATACTTTACCAACCTTGCATTCCATGCCCTTGGCGCCTGGTTAAGACCATACAATGCCTTCTTTAACCTGCATACATGATTAGGAAATTTTTGATCTCCTTTTGCCTCATCATAACATGTGGGTTCATTTTCCTGCTCAACTTTTGTCATAAAAGCATAATGAGTATTCATGAAAGATTCATAAGTATACCTTTGAGGTTGCTTACTCACTCTTGAAGTTCTTCTTACCTTCAATGTAGATGCTCTTCCTTTCTTATTAGGAACCATTGATGATTCTCCATACTCACATACATCACTAATTTCCTCTCCTTCATCATTAACTTCAACAAGTTTGAGTTTACCTTTACTTTCAACACTTGGAGGTGACTCTTGCCTTAATCTTCCATTGAAAGGTGATCCTCTTTCTTCATCCAAACCACTCCTTTCATCATTTAAACTTCTTGATGACTGAACTATGCATTCATCTCCTTCAACCACATCTTCTTCATTTTCATCCATGACCTGCAAACAATTCTTATCTGCATACCATGAAAGTGATTCATCAAAGTTTACATCTCTTGACACAACAACCTTATTGGTATGAGAATTATAGCATCTATATCCTCTTTGAGTATATGCATAACCAATAAATATACATTTTTCTGATTTCGCATCAAGTTTAGATCTCACCTCACTAGGTACATGTACGTAACATACACAACCAAATACTTTCAAATGACTTACACTTGGTTTCCTTCCATGCCATACCTCATATGGTGTCAAATGATGAACTCCAACAGTAGGTACTCTATTCATAATGTACACACTTGTGCTAACAGCTTCAGCCCAAAAAGAATTAGGCAAACACATATCATTTAGCATGCTTCTAGATGCTTATGCTATGATTCTGTTTCTTCTTTCTGCGACTCCATTTTGTTGTGGAGTATACCTGCATGTAACTTCTCTTTTGATACCTTCATCATACAAAAAATCAGTAAAAGCTTGAGAGAAATACTCTCCCCCTCCATCGGATCTTAGCTTCTTAACATATCTTCCTGTTTGCTTCTCGACAAATGATTTAAAATTTTTGAAACAATTAAAGACTTCACTCTTATGTTTAATGAAATACACAAATGTCATTCTACTATGATCATCAATGAATGATACATAGTAATTATTACCAGCCAAGGATGCCTCTTTAGTAGGACCCCATACGTCCGTATGTATAAGATCTAGCAATCCACCGTTTACATAGCTTGAATGCTTGAAAGGCTGTCTACTCTGCTTACCCATTTGACATGCTTCACAAAGATGCACCATATATTGCTTAGTAAGATCAAGTAATCCTTCAACAATCCTCTTCTTTGATAGTTCCTTTAGCCTGTGTACATTCATATGTCCAATCCTTTTGTGCCATAGATCAAGCTCTGCTATTCGATGCATACCATAAGAGAAATAGTTTGTATGATTTGGGTTTACCTTGAATGTAAACAATCTACCTTGTTTTTGACCTCTAGCAATTAACCTCCTTTGTTTTGGATCCTCAATGAACCAACCTGCATGATTAAATCTCACTTGTAGATCTTTTTCTACCATTTGACCAATCGACATCAAATTCTTAGTGATCGTTGGCACATAAAGTACATCCTTCAAGCAATTTGTCTTGCTCTTATCTTGCATAACGACATCTCCAACTTGCATAATCTTATGTATTGTATCATCTCCTGTTTCAACATGACCTTTACATGAAGGATTATGCATATTAGAAAACCATGAAGCATCATGTGATATATGGTTAGAGCAACCACTATCTACATACCATACATCACTATTGCAATTCATCTTAGTTTCTACATTCATCATAAGAAGAGAATCATAATCATCACTTTTACCTTCAATTGCATAATTTCCTTGTTGTTTACCTCTTCTTGAATAGCCTCCTCTTCGATTACCACCTTGATTATTTTCATTTTGATAACAATCTTTGGCATAGTGTCCATACCTTCCACATATATAGCAATTGTTCTTATCTTCACTCCTTTGTCTTTGATTGTAGTTGTAGTAGCCTCTCGTACCTCTAGCACTTGATCTTCCTCTTCCTCTTGTGTTGAAGAAGCCACTTGAAGTCCCTTGATCATCACTCCTTCCTCCTCGACCTCTATTTGAACTTCTTCTACCTCTGTTTCCACCTCTTGATGATCCTACATAAAGAGCTTGTCCTTGAGATCCTTTTTTATTTGAAGTACAACCATTTAGATTCATCTCCTCCGTGACCATAAGAGTAACAAGCTGATCAAAGTCTAGAAATTCTCCTCTAACATAAATTGAAGTAATGAATGGTTTCCATCTCTCATCATCCTTGAGTCCGTTGAGAGTATGTGCAACCAAGTCATCGTCCTCCACATGAGCTTGAATTGATCCTAGTTGATCTGCAATCTCTTTAACCTTCAACAAGTAATCATTGACCGATGTCCTTGTATCTTTCTTTATGTTATTCAACTCATTTTTGAGTTGAATCTTCCTTGCTCTTGTACCTGTAGCATACAACCTTTCCAATGCAAGCCAAACATCTCTACTTGTGTCTAGATCTTGTATGTGTCCTGCCATTGAATCTTGAATATTTTGTGATAAAATGAATATAACCCTTTTGTCTCTCATTCCAAAGTCTAAACTCCCTCAATTGTTGCTGATTTGGGTCCTCTCGTAATGTGGGTTTGATATCTGTGCCGTCAATCAAACCATACAAGCGTTTAACTTGCAAGTATACTGTGATTCTAAACTTCCGTGCTTGATAATTGGTCTTATCAAGCTTCTCTATTTGTGCATGTTGGTCT
>CM035414.1:138100974-138135974 GCA_020310875.1 Ceratopteris richardii
ATCAAATTAACTTAATAAGCTAATGATTCCAAGTGGAATCACTCAAAATGATTGACCATACACAAAGAAATCAATTTAGCAAGCAAAGCATTACCCCCGATTTTTAAGGACCTCTGCAGAGTTTGACCAGTGGGTATTTCGACATGCTTGTCTCCAAATCTACTAAATGGAATGTCTTCAAAATTTATAAACATGTAGAAAAATTAGAGCTGATTCCAAAAAATTATAGAACATTGAAAATGGTGAAGTATTGACTAAGACATAAGCAATAGAAAATGACTATTGTAAGTGACAATGATAGAGAGACCAGCTGATATAATGGATGATCTATTGTATTATGAAACAATGTTGTACATGATCATTAGCATGATAAAAAATGCCCAATGATAGATAGAGGTGTAGGCTATGATGTGAGCCTCACTCTCTTACAATGAGATCAACAAAGACTCGAATATTGAGTGATCTATCCCGTGAGTTTTACATTCATCTTTTATAGATGATTCATTTGAATTTTGAATTTGAATTCAACATTGGCTTTCTCTAGAAAAGTGATTCTCTAATCTAGGAGATATTCTCTCCAAATAAAGTCATAGCTTTTCCATCTAACAACCTCCACGAGTTAAGTGGTAGCTACAAATATTCATGTGAGTTAAATAGACTTTTACAAATGGTAAAGGTAAAGATTCCATAGCAATGGTTCCCATGGGGCTCCAATTATTCTTCATAAGATCTTCTCATGCCTAGCCAAGTGTGTAGGCTCTGTACTTGCACCAACATGATGCGACTAGAAAAGTATGGATAAATCCTATCAAAGTAAAAGATGAGGTATTCCCTACTTTTAGAAAATGACTTGTTCTAGTTTAGACTGAAAAAGGAAATAAGCTTAAGGCTTTACGTTCATATAATGGGGGTGAGTATACCTCACATGAGTTCAACCTTTTCTATCAATATAGAGGAATTCATAGAGTTTACAACTCCTTATACCCCAATACAAAATGATGTAGTTGAAAGGATGAATATAACTATTCAAGGTAGAGTAGTCTCTATGTTGCATCATGCAAACCTTTCATAAGGCTTTTGGGCAAAAGCAGTATTAACTGTAGTTCATGTGATTAACCTTCCAGCTAGTACTGCGAAAGGTTTGAAAGTGGCACAAGTGTTATGGATAGGGAAGCCACCATATTATGATCATCTTTGAGTTTTTGGATGTGAAGCATATGTTCATATACCCAAGAAGCTTAGACAAGATGGACCATAAGTCAAAGAAAAGCATTTTTCTTGGATATGCGACAAGGACAAGTTGGATATCGCTTATGGGGTCCTGAAACACAGTTAGTGGTCAAAAGTAGTGATGTCATTTTCAATGAGTCTAAGATGCATAAATAACCTAATAAGGAGGTTCAAGTGAGACAAGTGGTGTTTGAGGATACTAGTCCTCTAGTTATCAATCATGAAATTGCTACACATAGAGATGTTCAAGAGAATGTGTGATCAGATCACTCTACAAATGTTCCAATTCAGCAACCATTGAGACACTTTGCACGTGTCTCACATCCACATGATAGATATGTTCCTAGATTGGATTTTGTTATGATAATAGATGTTGGTGAGCCTTCTTGCTACAAAGAGGCTATGGAGACAGAGGATCATGTCAAGTGGGAGCATGCCATGAAGAGTAATTTGGATTCTATTTATAGGAATGTTACTTGGAATTTAGTACCTTTGCTAAAGGGCAAGAAAGCTTTACCATGTAAATGGGTATATAAACTAAAATTCACATAATATAGTGCTTCTCCAAAGTATAAAGCATGAATTGTTGCAAAGGGTTTTACGCAACATGGTGTTGATTTCGAGAAAATCTTCTCTCTAGTGGTCAAGATGACTACCCTTTGAATGTTGCTTGGATTCGTTGCAATGGAGGACTTAGAGCTAGTCCAAATGGATGTGAAAACTGCTTTCTTGCATGCAAATCTTACAAATGAGTTCTATATGGAACAACCAAAGGGTTATGTAGTTCTTGGTAAAGAAAATCTAGTTTTTAAGATGAAGAAGAGCTTATATGGACTTAAACAATCCCCTAGATAATGGTGCCAAAAGTTTGATGCTTTTATGAAGTCTCAAGGCTATTTTTGAAGCAATGAGGATCATTGGCTCTAGACAAAGAGATGCTCAGATGGTAGCTTGATATACTTGATACTTTATGTCGATGATATGTTGATTGCTAGGAAGTCTTGTTATGACTTGTCAATTCTCAAAGGGAAGTTGAGTCAAATATTTGATATGAAGGATTTGGGGGATGCCAAACATATTCTTGGCATGCACATTACTCCTGATAGGAGTAAAAGATGCATATACTTGTCTCAAAGTGAGTACATATCCAAAGTACTTCACAGGTTCCATATGCACGATGGAAATGCATTGAGTTCACCTTTATCTACATATGTGAAACTAAACAAGGATGATTACCCCAAATCAAATGAGGAAAAGGAATTCATGACCAAAATTCCTTATCGGTCCGTTGTTGGTAGTCTCATGTATGCTATGGTAGCTACGACATGAGACATTGCATTTGCAATGGGAGTTGTGAGTAAATATATGTCGAATCCTAGCAAGAAGCATTGGGAAGCAGTCAAGATGATTTTGAGATATTTGAGTGGCACTAAGAACAAGTGTCTATGTTTAGGTAGAGGGAAAGTATCCATTGTTGGTTACACAGATTCTTATTATGATGGTTGTGTAGACAATCCTTAGTGTATATCAAGGTACATTTTTCATTTTGATGAATGTGCTAGATCTTGGAGATCTCATCTGCAAGAAAGTATAACTATTTCCACTGCTGAAGCAGACTATGTTACAACAAATGAGGCATGTAAAGAGGCATTGTGGCTTTACCATCTTCCTTGTGATATGTGTCTACCTCAACATGTACCTCATTTACTCAGTGATAGTCAAAGTGCCATTGCATTGGCTAAGAATCCGGTCTATCATGCAAAGACCAAGCACATTGAGGTGAGGTATCACTTCATTAGAGACTGCTTAGCTGCTGAGTAAATTGGCACAAATTAATGATAGACTTAGCTTATGATCTTAGATTGAAAGAACATGAAGTGATCAGTGACATAGTATAATTTTATACAGCACGTCCTTCACAACAAAGGTTTGTCAAGGACACAGTTGAGAGATGGGGGCATTAGCAGCCCAAGAGGACTTATGCACCGAAGTAGCATGAGGCAAGGGAGCGAGAGGGAACAAGCACGAAAGATTCCATTTTTCTCTCTTTTTGTCTTGGCATGTATACACGTGTTTGTGCATGTGTGCGCTTCTCACTCATGCACTTGCGTATTCATGTGCTCATGGTCGACATATCAGCCTCATGCCTCCATGGATTGACAATTATGAGGTGGATCTCTTAATGTTGGTGCTTACCATTGTGCTATAGTGACAACAAGCTTCCTGATTCAAATATATACAATATTGATGTTTTTGAACTTCCTATTTCAATCGAGGATTTTTCCAAGCAATACCTTAAGGTATGATATCTACTACACAAAAACAATAAATAATAACAAGTTCCGAAACTGAGACAGTAAAGGCCAATGCTGATTCATATAGACATGAAAAAATATTGTTTGTCTAAACACAACTCGAAAGATGTCTGCCAAAAAATACCCTCATATTACATGCGCTTTTATACCTGAGTCTTTTAGCTAGCTGGCCAAGTTCCTATCATTGCTCACTTACGAGTATTTTTCAGATAGCGATAAGAATCAGTAAAAGGGATAGGTATTATGTTTTCTTTACATTATATTTTGTTCATATTCCTGTGCTTGAAATCCTTGAACTGGTATAGAAATTCAACTCATTTGGCAATCCACCGAGGCCCTATCTCAACAAGTGGTTAAAATTTGTAACTTGGATCATGCCTCGCCTGTGTTAGATGTACACCTTATGCCTCATGCTTTAGAGCAGTATTTACAGATAGCTCTCGAATATATTGATCTTTATACACTGGGACTATTGCCCTTGAAAATGTACGTACAATAAAGTAACAAAGGCATTAATCCCCCAAAGACTCATCAATGTAAATCTGGCTAATTAGTGACCCCAAAGATGTCTGCAAAAAGAAAGTTTCGTCTTCCTGGCACATCCAATATAAGAGTTCCTACCTGTTTCGACAAATTTGTAGCATCACTCGTATGAACGTTGACTGAAGGTCAACGCAGACTGCATTACCCAAAAATCTTATGAGCATAATATTGAGAATATGTGAAAGGATATAGATATTCTTTTCTTCATATCATCTCTTCTTGAGATGGCACGAAAAGTAGAATTCATCAACTCTCTTGCACTATTACTATCAATAACAACAAAACTGTCCCAAACCGCTTGGTTGGGTGGTTGGGTCTTTCGCCTCTTGAGGCGGGGGCGAGGGTTCAACCCCCATCGGCAACATGTAAGGGACATGTTATCTTGGAAACCTTGTAATGTGGCTGATGTGCCACCGTTTGCCCTGCTACGCGGTAGTTGTGACTGCAGTTTAACCCAGCTATGTAAAACCCCTGTTCTTGTGGGATAAGGGGGGTCCCATGGGTACTATGCCCTTCCTTGTACAGTTGCAATTTCAAAGTTAAAGCCTGGAGGAGTAGGCCTCGGCTGAACCTCCTTAAAAAAAAAAAAAAAAAAAACAACAAAACTGGTAAAAATAATCGTGCTTCTCACCTGTATGAGAGCGAAAAGATTCACGTACGCTCATAGATCTGACACTTTAGACCTGCACCCTGATTAGCTCTGCCTTTTCCTCAGCTGACATGATCTAGTCTCGATGGCACTGACATCCTCAATAGTTGTACATATCGAAAATGAAATGAATATTTTCGGGAAAAAAATTTATATACATCTATACATACAACACCTTCCTTACGGTATCAAGGCCTTCCAATTCGAGTATGGCACAACATTGAGCTGAAGAGCACAGACAAGATGGACTTCACCCAAGTTTTTGTTTCACTTGAGGATTTTCCCACAACGCCTGACGAGACAATAGCAATTATACATGTACATGAGGAGATAAATGCCAAAGACGGGGAAAAAGATAATGTGGATCTGGCAATCATTTCATTTACACATGTTGATATGTCTTTCGCCTTGGGCACTTTTCAATGCAAATCTGAACACACTGTAATCTCAAAGATGTCTGTCACAAGATACCTTCATCTCACAGGCTCCTGCCTGACTCTTCTAGCTGTCTTTACAAATTTGTAGCATTGCTCGTGTAACAGATACTCGCAAACCTGAATCTTCTAGTTGCCTCTACAACTTTGTAGCATTGCTCGTACGAGAGTGATTGCTAACCCAGAAAGCTTATGAACATTTTTCTTGGATGTCCTGAAAATTATTGAAAGGGAATGGATGCACCGTTTTGCTTGCATCTTTCTTTATGAGATTCCTGTGTTCAATTTTACTTGTCAGCTACAGCATGCAACATGCACTAAATGTTCATAAAAGTAATAGAAAGAAGAAGAACGTAGTGATAATACCTTAAAACTGGTAGACTTCAGCAATATCTTCAATCACAGACTGCTGGAACATATGATCCGCTCAAAGTACACATGTTCTCCCATAACGTATCGTCACATCCAAGATCAAGGTATCTACTTCAATTTAATGGTGGCGAGGGGAAAGTAGGAAATGCCTTCAACTCTGGTTTTGATCCTCAAGAAGTTTCCTAGGCACTGCAGCCCAAAGCGTGTAGGGTTATTTATTAAGAGCTCAAACTATATTTTCCACTAAAGCATGCAATCCTGCTGGTGGGGGGACGTACTGCTGTGATTTTAGATGTTTGAATGCCATTGAGTCTGGATTCGGACCAGAATATGGTCTTTTCACAATACTTCGTGTCCTCTGCAAGAAAAAAAATCTTAGTTTCTTGTTTGATTCATCAAAAGAAGAGAGAGTCTCTAGAATGAAATATACTAGCTGAGAAGGGCCAGGTCGATCAGGTCCATATCTTGACAATGCTTGTTGTATTGCAGAATATATGATGACAGCTTGATTGGATTTTGAGTCACACTTTATAACGTGAACAGAATCCTTCATATCCGTTCTATGGGCTTCAGGCGCTGCAGTTCTGAGATGCAAGATCAACCGAGAAGCAGGCTGACTCAGACTATCTTGCTTACCTCGAGCCAATTCTATTGTTCCCAAATTTTCCCAGGTCACATCCCAAAGCACCGAGCATGGATCTTTCATAAGGTCTGTTTTCTTTGGTTTAATATTGCTGGTTGGGTGCTATATGTGCCAAAAGAGTAATAAAAAATGAAACACAAGATCAGAGTTCCTGTATGGATGACAAGCCTTACATATTTGATAATGGTAAGTGAGTATGTAGATAGATATGAGCCTTAAGTTCTAGCAAGGGGCTTACTTGAAGAAGAATCACTCTACAGTGTGTGATGATCAGCATTTTTCCTTCAGGAAGGCTGAAATGATCCTCATAAGCATCTGTTGTAGCGAATTTTCCACGAATCTTGAAAATGTCCACCGGACCAAACATGGAGCTTCCTTCTGCAAGCTGCAATAAGATCTGCCCCTGGGCCTTGAATTCATCATATGAATGAAGGATCTTGTCTGCCCCAATCACTCGAGGGAGTCGGCGGCGCATTAGCACTCCTTCAGATGTAATAGCTGCAGCAATCTTTGCCTTCATTGCATTTGCACCTTCTGTTGTTTTAGACAGAAGATCAAGAACGCCGCTCACTGGTTGCGCTGCTGCTCCAAGAATACCTTTACCAACACCTTGCATAAATCCTTCCATTCCTGAGACTCTGGCCCCCTCTAGTGGTTTTGTGAGAATACCCGTTACACCCCGAAGCAGTCCTTTTCCTAATGCTTCTGCACCTTCCCTAACTCCATCTCCAAAACCTTCTACAGATGCTTTTGTATCCTGCAATGAAGTGATGTTTAACACTTTAAGTCAGTAGTGTTATGATTAATAAACAATTAATAAATCATGATCACACTTGTTAAATTTTGATACTTGAGCAAATTCCATATAACCTGTCTCTGTCTGCCTTCTATGAATTTCTTGTCCATTGAAAGAGCAGCTATGCTTTTGCTTATATGGTCAAGTGCACTACTTGCATTACCCAAAATATCCACCCCAGAAAGCAGCAACAAAGGATGGCTGAGAATATCTTTCCTGATGCTCGATAGGCACGAAGTTATAAGAGCACTTTGTCGCATGCAGATGTCTTCATGTACGCGAGGTGCAATTCTTATCTGTGAGGAAAAGAGCTCTATTACATCAAATTCTTGCTTCCCAGTATAAAAATTCTAAGATCACACCAAACACCTTATAGAACTAATGCTTTACTTTGCACTTACTTGAAGGTCATCAGTGTTTCCAAGAGCTGTCATTAGTGATGCCCAGAACCCAAGTGCACCTCGGGGCCTTTGTGAGGGTGTCATGGCCAATGAAACCTTGAACCGTATTTCAGATGTGTTCAATAATCTACATAATTACAGGATAAGGATTACTCAACAGAATTAAGAACTACAAGAAGACAGAAAATTTAGTTGAGAGGAGGATTTTACCCCTCTACCACATATTCAACAGAAGACTGTGATCAAAGTTACCCGATATGGATGACTGGATCAACTGACACATCAGTAGTCTGGCTAGCTGTAAACCTTTCCAAATTTAGATGTTGAAGCATCTGCTGCAAGCGCCAGATTATAGGTTCATGTAGATTGACAACAAGAGCATTGTTGTGGGCATTTGGTACCTAAGTCCATTAAGGTCGAGCTATCAGCTTCTTGAACGAAAACAAGAGCAACCTAGATTTGTGTTTGAGAAAACTACCTGAACACCAATGTAGGGATACAAACACTTTGAAGAGTGGACAGTTTGTGATGTTATGGTGCATTTAAACATGAAACTTGAAGGATCCACTGGAAATTGGCTTCGCAAAAGTACTGGCATTGGAGTCAGTGGCAAATTATTGTCCACTTGAAGGGATTCAATCCGCAATTTCAACCTTCAACAAGATAAAATTAAAGCATGAGTCAACGCAGACATTGAAGTGATAGCCATGTCATATGTGAATAGGAGAGTTGATTCTAAAGAAAACAAATGAAGCTAGAAATCCATATTGATGCTTCGAGCCTAAAACAACAGAGCCCAAACATCCAACACTAAATAACACTAATATAGAATCCATGTCTGCTCAAGGAATAGAATGTACTTGTTAATACCTTTAAGAAAACCATATGCAAAACAAACCCAATAAGCAGGTGAGATATCTTCTTATTGCACTCCAGGAAGAGGGGGACTTGTCTTCTTTACGATTTCAATGCGTACAAGGATCAAAGTCATTGTCTAGCTCATAGACCATTTTATTTCTTGTCTGGTCTGGAGGATGATTAACGATATAAGTTTTTGATGAATTTAGATGTATAGCAGCAATTTTATTTTAATCTTATATCATTATAATTTAAAATAAGTTTGTTTCATACACACCCCTCTTGTCAACATTTTTAAGGAAATCAAATGCAAAACACCTTGTTCCGAAAAAGCCCTGGGTACTTCTTTTAATTTTTCTAACTCTAGGGTTTTAACATTTAAATCGTAGGCCTAAATTTTATAAGAGTAGCTTTTGTCTTAAAAAGGGTCAAAACGTTTTCATTGACTCTTGTTTTTTCAAAACAGAAATGACAAATGTATTTTAGAAGGTAGAATTTACAAAAAGACAATTTAAAAGAAGTGTATACAAACTTCCACCAGATTCTTTTTTTGTAAAAAGATACTTTTGGGATGCTTGAACAATTCTCTAGAAGTTTCTTGTTAAAATCAAGGATTGCCTCATTTGTGTAAGAACACCCTTTGAGTACACATCAAGAGAACAATGAATACAGGTGACAAGTCCCTTTGTAGATCTTATATGCATCTCTCTCTCTCTCTCTCTCTCTCTCTCTCTCTCTCTCTCTCTCTCTCTCTCTCTCTCTCTCTCTCTCTCTCTCTCTCTCTCTCTCTCTCTCTCTCAATAAGCAGGTCACATACCCGTTACACATTTACACCAGAGACCGATTGCGTTTATACAAAGGAGATCTGGGACCGTCTACGCATAGTTGGTCCAGGTCTCTCACTGGAGGAGTGCACCACTCTACTGTCGAAGACATTGCATAGTGCCGCATCAGTGGCATATCCACACACCCGGCCAGTTCGGAGGCGACAGTCTGGGAGCATGCCCCAGAATAGTTGGTATGACGAGGAATGCAGAGAGATGAGAGCCCAGCTTCAGAGAGACCTTTTGCTAGGAGTTATCACTTACAGACAGTCTCAAATTGCTTTCTGTCGTCTTGTGAGACGGAAGAAGCGGGCTTACCTGGCTGAGTTGGAGCGAGATTTATATCAGATGTTCTTGAGCAGGGACTCAAGAGAGGCATGGCGACTTTTTCATGAGCACTACACTCCCCCAGCGATTACTTCACCTCATGAATGGGGTCAGTATGCGACATCGCTATATATGGTTCCTAGACAGGAACCCCTTCCGGGCCCTGCAGAGCCGTACCCAGCCATGAGCACTTTCTTTACCGCTCGAATGGTACAGAGGGCCATTGATAGGATGAGGAAAGGGAGGGCATATGACCATGACGGTCTAGTGGTGGAGCATTTTATTCATGCTAGGGATATGTTGATGAAGGTTCTTGCACTGTTGTTCAATCGTGCCATGTGTGAAGGGTTACCTGAGACTTGGAGATTGTCTACTATTGTGCCTATCTTCAAGGGAGGGGATCCTAAAGAGCCGGGAAACTACCGCACTATTATGGTTGGACACACATTGGCTCGGTTGTATGCATCCATTCTTGAGCAGCACTTGAGTGATTGGGCAGAGGGTGAGGGTATGCGGGCAAAGGGTCAGGCAAGTTTCATGAGAGGTCTCTTCACTCTTGATCATATTCTGACACTTAGAGCCATCATTGAAGAGGGAAGGTCACACGGGAAGCGGATTTATTGTTGCTTTGTGGACTTCCGCAAAGCGTTTGACATGGTGCCGAGAGCTCGATTGACGTGCAGACTACAGGAGATGGGGGTACCCATAGAGTTGATGTGGGGGATTATGGCTTTGTACAGATCAGTGGTGGGACGAGTTTGCACCCCAGAAGGGGTATCTGATTTAGTTCACTCTACTATTGGAGTGAAACAGGGCTGCCCACTGTCTCCTACTCTATTTGGTATGTATGTTGATGAGGTGTCAGATTACATTGATAAAGAGGGTGATAGAGGGGCCGAGTTGGCAGGGACGTGGATCGCATTGTTGTTATATGCTGATGATATTGTTTTGATATCTGACTCACCGGAGGGTATGCAACGACACTTGGATGCTCTACACAGCTTTGCAGAGGATAGTGGTCTGTCTGTAAACCTTGGTAAAACCAAGGTTATGGTGTTTAACACCACACCGCAGTGGATAAGGAGATCAGCACCTATTTTCACATATGGGCAGGAGGTTGTGGAGTATACAGATGCATACACATATCTCCGGGTAGTATTCACTAGACTGAGATTTTCCTTGAGGAGAGCAGCAGAGACTAGACAGACTAAAGCATCTGCCGCTTTGGGAGGATTGGAGAGGATGTGCTGGCAAGTTCAGTTTCAGGAACCCAGGACAAAGTTATGGCTCTTTGATACTTTGGTTGCCTCTACTATGCTATATGGGGTACAGGTGTGGGGACCCTCTATAGGTCAGGATGGGTGGAAAGTCATGGAGAGGCCCTTGGTATCTATGATCTCTAGGCTGATTAGAGCCAAGGCCTCCGTACCACATGATATCATTCGAGCGGAGCTAGCTCCTCCCCCTATTGAGATTGAGGCACTCACTAGAGCAGTCTCCTTTGTACACAGCTTGTGGGACACTACCAGAGATAGATATACGAGGCTAGCCCTCAAGTCATCCAGACAGCTAGCTCTGCAAGGGGATACATCATGCTCGTTTGCAGAGATGACATCATGGTTTCAGACACATGGTTTTACCATGGACAGGCTACCTCCTTTCCAGTACTCTTTACAGACACCCCTGATGTACCTGACATGGGTGGAGATTACTAGACTCATTCGTCAAGATCTGATCAGCTCGACACCAGGAGGACATGGATTGAGCTTACACAGGAGTTAGGTACGAAGATGGCTTTCTATAGAGAGCATCTTCTACACCTCACGACGGATGGGTTTGTGACTCGTCCTAGCTATATGGATACACACCTTTCCCATGCCTTGCGTTGTGCCATTGGCCAATTGCGCACATCCTCACATCAGCTTGAGATTGAGACTGGCGGATTCAAAGGGGTACCAGCAGATAGCAGGATATGCCGTCTATGTCACCTAGAGCCAGAGACCATAGTTAGTACGGTACTACGTACGTACCCTATGATTTGGGACTTCCCGTACGGGATTCGTACGTTCATAAGGTACGATTTTTTTTTAATGCTGAAAATTATATATCTCATCTTTAACATGATAAAGATCATGCTTATGAATATAATGCATCAAAATAAAGGTTTAAAACTTTATTTAGCTATATTTAATCACGTGGGATATCGTCGTAACTCGTGGTATCGGAGAATTGGATATCATGTATGTAGTATCTACTATCATCATTCATGTATGTACTATGATGTAAGTTGTACTTTGTAACATCATTAAAAACAAAAACCATGTTATCAAATTTCATTCATTACAAATTACAATGATCATTCATCATTACAAAAATGGTAAAACCATTCGTTCAAATTTCATACATTATACATGACTCATCAATGTTCAATCATCATAGTACATAAAATCAAACTTCAAGTCATATCAAACATGATCATCATGATTCATGAATCATCACCAAGTGGCAAGAATACATACATTAATGATAAATCATAAATAACAAAATGACAAGTCACAAGTCCACAGTGGTAAATACTAAAAGCTAATGAAAAACATCATCAATCATGTAGTATGTATACATCTATCATCAATCATCATAATGTCAATAAAGTGAGTCGTGATAAGTCCAAAACTCTAATCAAAATGTCACATGGATCATGAATCATGATGAACAATGATCACTCATCATCCGCATCCTCCATCTCATCAATATCACTATCATCATAATCATCATCAAGAGAAACAGATGTTGTCATCTCATAAGTAGATGACGGCAGACTGGGTGGATCACTGACAAGATTTCCCTCATCATCAAAACGAGGGGATAGCGGCATCGATAGTAATGTCCTCCTCCCCTTCCTCCTCGTATATGTAGTAGCTGGTGCTCGACTACTGCTAGCTCCATCCCCATGTGAAGTGGTCGATGCACGCCGAATAATCAACCCTTTCCCACGACCACGGACTCCTCTGACCCTTCCTTTGCTGCTACGGCTTCTTGTTTGCCTCACATCTATAGAGCAAAGCTCTCTATATAGCTCGGCAAAAAGAAGCTCCTCATCATCTTGAGGCACATCATATGATGGAAGAGGAGTGTCTCTCACAGAAGGCCAAAATCTGTCCACATTCACCTAAATAAAAAAGAGAAATTAGAATAAAAACATGAATTACTTGTTTATGCAAAATCTGAAATTTATGTAAATTATTGCAAATCTGAAATTTATGCATATTTATGCAAATTTATGCAAATCTGAAATTTATGCAAATCTGAAATTTAAGCAAATTTACTTATTTGTTTTAGAGTCTCCATGTTAGGTATATTTTGCAACATCCTTAGATTGGTGCGGCAATATATTAATTTCTCCATTTGTTCAGGACTAAGTCTATTCACCTTTGTATGGATGAGAGCAAAAGCACTCTTATTCCTCTCACATGCACCGGATGAGCAATCTTGAGATAACACCTTGAGAGCATATCTGCACAAAGTAGTGAATGAAAAACCAAAATTTTGCCACCAAAAAAGTGGTTTTACCATTGACTCTCTATCCCAACATGTAGGGGAAAGAAAAGCGGGATTTCCCTCTCATCCATATAGCAATTTATTTGCTACAACATGTCATTATGTAGATGTATGGGAACTACACGTGACATATATTGAAGCCGATCCGATAATACCTCCACATCATCATATAATTGCGGGCTTTTGAATGCCGGATGCAATAAGCCCGCAAACCCATGGATAGCTCGATGCATCCATGTCCATCTTCTCATTGTTATCTAATCATAAAAAAAGAAAGAGAGTTAAATTTTAAAAAGAAGAATGAAATAAAAATTAAGATAAACATATTACATACATACTCATTGCATCATGGTTTATGGCACATCATACATGCATGCATGATGTAACTTACATCATGCATGCATCATTGCATGCACATTGCAATTTGCACATAGATATTAAATATCAAATATAAATACATTTATGATGTGTGATATAATTGATGAATCATAAATGATAAATCATAATTTGTCGAAGTGTCTTACCTCAAGTACTTCACCTCTTTGATCTTCGGTGACAAGAGTGCATTCCCTTATCTCTTCCATAGCTCTTCTCATGATATGGATGAGAAGCCCTAGAGTAGCACCCTCACAATCCGTCATGCGTAGAACTTTGTAGATAGGTGTGATGACACTCAAAATAGCCTTCACACTATCTCAAAAGCTCTCATCCAAACATAGCCTTTGTATGCTTTTTGACTCCTCCAATGAGCTCTCATCCCACTCGCTCCAAAAGGTAGATACCACCGTTTGTCGTAGAGGCACTTTGACTTCAAGCAACCTTGAAAGAATAATCCACATGTATGCAAAACGTGTGGTGGCGGGCTTCTTTATTTCAAGCTTGCTATGCTCTCTAAACATAGCTAACACTTTCACTTTTTGTGTGAAAAATGTAACTATGCTTGAGGCTTGTAGTGTGCAAGCTTTTACCCATGATAGCTTTCCAATATCCTCCATGAGCAAATCAAGACAATGAGTTGCACATGGAGTCCACACAATATGTGGATACTCACCCTCCAAAAGCTGCCCCATATGCCTACAATTGCTTGCATTATCGGTGACAACTTGCACTACATTTGATGGACCCACCTATGCATAAAATTTAAAAATTAATATTCAGAATTTAACATAAATGGAAAATCTGAAAATTTATAAAACATATAAAAATAAAATTAAAAACTTACCTCTTCGATGGCCTTCTTGATATGTCGATAGATGAACACTCCGGTTGTGTTCTTTCCTTTCTTTCCAACCTCAACCGCACGTAGGAAGAAAGTACCAATAGGGCATGACACAAGAATATTAATTATCCCTCTATTTTTTCTATCTCTCCATCCATCGGAGAGGATAGTGCATCCATACCTAGACCATTTCTCACGCATAGGGGCAAGTGAGAGATCTATCCTTTTCTTCTCCTCATTAATTTTGGTTGTCCTCATATCGGAGTAGCTAGGTCCACTCCATCCTTGACATGGACCCACTTCACTAATTGCTTTCACCATAGTCTTCCATTGGTTTGAATTAAGAAGATTAAATGAGAGATTTTCCATAATTACCGTTCTTGCAATCTCTATGTCGGCTATCTTTTGTTTCTCCTTGATCCATGTGAGAGAAGACCGTACATGCCCGGGAGCTTGCCCTAATCCGCTTTGCCTCGCATGTGATTGTGAATCCCTTTGTGTTGGTGATTGTGATGATGAACCAATATTTGAGTCTTGAAAATGTGACTCCCCTTCATGTGAAGAGGTAGAGGCCGATGCACGAGAAGGGTGGCTTGCATATCCTCTTACCGATGTAGGTAATGTGCTAGGAGAGCCCAACATTTTTTGCCTAATTTCGGATGCAATATGGTCGGGGATCTCCTTGCATGCCGCTACTTGCCCTCCAAGCTTGGTTAGGTGTTGAAGAAGCCTTGTAGACCCACTTGTGTATCTCTTGCCACAATATTTGCAAGTCCAATGATGGGAGTTGGACTTCTTCCTATCTTTCTCCGCACCAACACAATGGAGCTCAAATGCCTCATGCTTGTCTCTCACCATTTTGCTTAGAAAGGGCTGACCTACAAGAGGAGAGAGCACTTAAAAGTTCAAAGTTCTAGAGCACTTCAAGACTCAAGAGCAGCTTCACATCAGAGAGCAACACTCGAGGACGGTCGACAGAGAGCAAATATAGCCCAAATGAGCCGTTCGCGCCATAAAAATCCGAAAAGCCTAGATAACAATTTTTTTTCGTACGATTACGTACGGGTACGTACGGGTCTGAAAATACGTACGAACGTATTCGTACGCATACGAATACCATCTATGCCAGAGACAGAGCTACATTACATATGTCATTGCACGGTATACTATGAGATACGGGGCCGTTTTCATTGTCTATTCAGAGAGGGTTTTGGGCCTCTATCTAGAGTCATGAGTTTTGAGGATCAGAGATGTCTTGGACTATATCTACTAGAGGTACACAGACATAGAGACACTCTACTGAGGAGAGCTGGAGGGAGACAGTCCCAGAGACAGATTACGGATTTCTTTACACCAGACACTGGGCAGCTAGAGGAGCAGTCAGTAGAGCATCTAGTACAGAGCTCTGCCCACACTCATACAGCCACTACTGGCACTCTCATAGACATAGCAGTGGAGCTAGGGAGATCTAGACGACCAAGAGTGAGAGGTGGTGCTTCACAGTATCGACGGAGACTACAGCGGAGGATTCAAGCTGTACTTTTCAGACGCCCACAGTGCATATGAGGATAGATCTCCAGCCTTGTATATCAGCACATCCCTCCTATGTATCAGCCCTTTGTTGTATTAGTCTTGGTGTTAGCCTTTTCCCAGCTATTTTACATCTTTCATTTTCTAAACCACTTCCTTTGGTACTCAGATTTTGTATCAGATTCACCAGTTTTGTAACTTTTGGTCTCATAGGTCATTTTGACCTTCTGAAGACGTAAATATATCATTTCATTTCATTTCATTTCTCTCTCTCTCTCTCTCTCTCTCTCACACACACACACACACACACACACACACACACACACACACACACACACACACACACACAATCTAAGCTATCTTCCCCTAGCCCAAAAAGCTGCTAAAAATTCCTACTAGTTGTGGAGCTCATCTCTTCAACCTGAATGACTGTCTTCTTTACTATGTCAATGTGCACACAGATTAAAGTCCTCGGCTGTCTCATGGACCCCTGTTTGGTCTAGAAAATGATTGGTGATATAAGGTTTGATGAATCTCAGAGGTATGGCCACAATTTCACTCTAATATTATCATTAATGAAGTTTGACATCAATATTGATGTTTCTCTCACAAAACAACAAAGCCCACATATCCAACGATACAATTGATAAAAAAATAGAATGTGCTTTTCAATGTCTTCAGGAAAACCAAATGCAGAAAAACCTAGTGAGCATACAAAATATCTTCTATTCATTTTTTGGAAGACGAGGGGAAACTCATTTTCTTCATCAGGTCAATGTGTACAGGAATCAAGTTATTGGCTATCCCACAAACCATATTCTTTCTAGTCTCGCGTAGAAGATCATAGATGATTTAAGTTTTGATGAATTTCTATTGTTGTTGTTGTTACTACTACTACCACCACTACCACTACCACTACTACTATCATCATCATCATCATCATCATCATCATCATCATCATCATCATCATCATCATCATCATCATCATCATCATTATTATTATTTTTGTTATTATTAATTATTTATTAGAAGACTTCATTTTATGTCAAGAAAATCAAATGCAGAAACCCAGAATGAGCATACAAGATATCTTCTTATCCTTCCTTTTTTGGAAGTGTCGACTTGTTCTGTCTTTTACCGATCCACCGCTTCAGCCTTCTTATGAGACAAGATTCGCTGCGTCATTTTCATTGACCTACACACCCTCTTTGTACGTTCTTATGTTGATTTTAGGCCTTTTTTTTTATCAAGGGAGACACAGTATCCATTAGATTAGTGTCTTTCCATTATTTAGAAGCTATGACTGCTCTTATTTATGAGCTTACACAGACATTATATCAGATCCATCATGATCTTCTTTTGATTTCACAGGTGATTTTGACCTTTTTGAAGATGTAGATATATATTCCATTTCTCTTTCTCTTTAAGGATACAAGCATGATAGTAATATTTTGGCACTGTTCCAAAGTTAAAAACAATGATGCTCATGATAATTTGTACATAAGCTCAAGTATAATGTTCCAAATTCTATCCACATGCAGTTTCAGATTTGCAGTTCTTTAAGATGGAAAGCTAGTGCAATTGATAGTATTGCATTGGATTAGGTTTACCCAATCACTTTAACAGATACTGGTGAATTTCTTATAACTTTATGTTGCAACATGTATACTTTGAAAGAATATTAATATAATACAATGGAACCTGTATAGGGACAGAACCTTGTCTTCGATATTTATTTGAGCATCTATAGTGTTGTTACTATATATCATGGGAGAATATAGATCGACCAAAAAAATATAAACAAGCTCTCATGCATTAATAACATTCGATGCAGATAGTCATAAAGAAGTGGCAACAAGAGATTCTGGTAGTGGCTCTTCTTCCCTTGATGTATTTTCCCTTTCTATTGTGTGCGTACATTTTGTATTCCCTTTACTTGACATTCATTTTACAGAAACAAAGGCAAACAAAGAGATATAATATAAAAGAGGGTATGAGCATGAGAAAGGGAAGAGGGATGGATTTATCCAGTGTGTTAGAAAAGGTTGATATGCGAAAGAGAAAGCTCACCTGCTAATCCCAGAACCAAGTCCAGTAGAGTACGAAAGATAAAAGTTCTGCATCGAAGTATATAAAATCTCCTCTGGTGTATTGTCTACCAAAGACAAGCCAAGCTCAATGAAATCAACCCCTATATGCATTTGATCTTCAATCTCCTGGTGATCACTTAGTTCAAGATCAAGAGGATGGTCTTGCAATCCAAGCTTCTTGACATTCTCATATGGTACAATTTCCATAGGAATGTTATCTGACACCCAGTCAGCAACTTTCACTACTTTAGTCGAGTCCTCTTGGACAATCTTCACAAAAATATGTGCATCTGCTGTGTTGTTTATCACGATTGGTGAATAACGCGTACATTGATCTATGTCATAAGTTGCGACAGCTGATTTACAATCTGTTTCTACAGCAATTTCCAGCTTATGTATTCGCCCAAGATCCTCCCATGCAAAAGGAGCAGCATATCCAGGAGGAAGTGACTGCCAAGATTTATCACTGCTCTCCACTTGACGGATGCAAACAGAGAATCTCAACGAGTGGTTTTCAATTCTGAAACCATTACACCAACATGATTTTCATGCATGTAGAAGGTCATGCAAAAATTGATGTGAAGCACTATTTACCTGTAAGGACTGATGAATGATGCATGACGGAAGATAGCGAGAAAACGAGATTCTGTTGTTCCATTTTGTATTTCCACTTTCAGCAGAAGGCTATTTTCATGTGTCTTAGATTGAAATATGATATGTGAAACACCTTCACTTTCCACGGTAAAAGGTGAGCTCCATTCATAACCATCCATTGAAATCTGTTGCCAAGAACCACTATCAGCACGATTTGTGTACAAGCTATCTATGTAATCAACTGACTATCAAAGAACACCATGAAAATAATAACTGTGTACATGCATGAATGGATGGACATATACATGCATGGGTACATGAAATGTAAGACAAACTTAATTTTCCTTCACAGATCTTGGTATGAGCTGAATTAGTTTGCTATACATGACCTTAAGTTGTTCTTGGCACAAAGAGGATTGCCAAAGCAGTACTTTTGGGGGATCATTTGGAAGAAGTAGCTCAAAACAATCAAGGTCACATTGCCTCAGGAAAAGCTGCTGACCAAGCTGATTGACGAACAGTGTGTGAGGCTGGAAATTTATAACCTGAAAGAATTAAAGAATTAATTTAACTTCTGGGTTCAGTCAGCAAAACCCTTGAAACAGGAAAAACTCTATCTATCTCTATACTAGTATATTCAGCATGACATCATCACCTTGCAATTTTCTTCCCTTTCCGATTTTGCTGATGAAAGGGTACACCACTCCCTATAGTTCTATGATTTATCTCATCAATATCTTTACTTTTATCATTTTTCTCTTGCTTTAAGGAGTCCTGCACTAAAGCGTGGCTATTTGACACAATTGTTACTTGCATCACTTGCATAGGCAGCATCAGCACATGCAGTAGGTCTTCCATCACATATTAGATCAGGGGTAGAGAGATCATGAATGAGTCATGATGTTATCTCAAATGATTTGCGGTAAGCAATCAGTGCCATATGACATTATCAGAGCAGCATTTGCCACTACCTCAGGCACTGGGGTTCATACATTGGATACATGATCAACATCCAGACCGATTGTCTTATACAGCTTTGCATCATCCAAAGCCTTGTAAGAACTAGAAGGTTTTGGAATAGTCAGATGGTGACCTGACTTTTTCAGCATGGTTTAGAAATCAATGAGTGCCACTAGTCCAGTGTACCTGGCATACATCCATAAAATTCTGTTATAACGTGGTGTGCAGACAGATATGGGACAGCACACGTGACAAATATACATTGGAAAGAGATGGATCAGTCTCTCATAACCTCGCTCCCTTGAAGATGTGGTACTACAGTGAGCACTTCATGTAGATATGGGAGATGGGGTTCATAGGGCATCCCAAACTCCTACATTTGTTTTGTTTGGTGTGTTTGGTTCAGTGCCATAGGTGCGTCACAGTGCACTCGGATCAATTCATACATGTTCAGTTTGGCGCATTCGGTGCCAGTGATTATATAGGAGAGCATTCCAGCATAGATGATGGCTATAGAGGAGAATTCGGACCATTTCAGTGTGCCACATGCAATACCCAACTAGCGTCTTGACCATGGAGAATATTGCGGTGACATCAGATCAACTAATGCCCCTATAAAGTGGAGGAACACCTATTAGATTCCTCCAAGATAAGATCTGCACTACAAGACATTACAAGCCATATTCACAGACATAGAGAATCAGAAATCAGGCTCTCCTCCTGGCCATAAGCTTCACAGTGCCACCCAGGAGCCTGGAGCATGCAGCCATGCATGGCAGCCACCAACTCAGAGCATGGGTCCCATACCACCACGTCCACACTCTAAAGGTGTGTGTATAGCTCTGCCCAAGAGTCATGCGTCCAAACATGCTACACAAGTGAATGCCAAAAATGAGTACCAAGAGTCCTATTTATAGGACTCATGCTAAGATGTTCCAGTTCACGCTGCACAGATGCCCATCACCATGTCTGATGAGGCCATAGTGTCCAGAAATGGCGTTTCTGGCCCCAGACACAGTTCTGCTGTTTCTGAGAAACGGTAAGCCCCGGAAACACCATTTCTGGGCCCTTTTTCCCCTAGATTTTCCGCTAAATTGAAACGGACAAATTGCATGCCTTCTTTAGTTTGTTCTTGGTGTTCAACGAGCTGCTCAAACCTTCCGTATTCTCTTCACCATCTTGGGCATCCATGCATACTACTTGTCTTTGAGACCTCCGACCTTGCCACTTGTAACTTCAAGTACCTTATGTACTATGTACTATGCTCTTCAATCTTGGTTTGAGTCTTCGTTGATGTGTATGATGCATTATAATTTATAACTCAATGCTCATGAGTCACTTCATGTGTATGACCACTAACATGTGTGTGTAGTATGTATGTAATATGTGTGTCCTCCTGACATAGTATGTCTGTACATTATAATTTGTGTGTATAAGGCAATTCAAGTCGCCATCCAGGCACTATAAATTTCTCTCAAGTACAACTAGTACAACTAGAGAAAATAGAAATCAGTTCATATGGGAAAAGTGGACGCCCTACAGAGGAAGTAAAAACATCCCATAATTTGGATGATTTAATGAAATTCGTCAAGTTAATTAAGTTTATCAACTAATCAAAAGTGGTCAACTGGAGTTAGTCCATTTCGCGAAAATTGGGCAAGTCAATTAACGAGAAACTCGTCAACTTAATGAAGCCCATCCATTTTACAAAAATGATCCACTTCACAGTGGTCCATTAATGAAAGCTGGATGATTTCATGAAGTTGGGCTATTTCCTCACTTAGGTCCAGTTCAAGAGACTCCATTCATGAAAGTTGATCAACTTCACGAAGTTGGTTCCTTTCAAAAACATGGTCCAAAAAAGAATGCCCCACTCCATACTTGGGGAATTGGTCGACTCGAGGAACCTTTCTCCACATGCACATGCACTTGCACAACCGAGAAAACACAAGCAAGGTGCCAAGGACTCATCAACCCAAATTGAAGTCCCAAGTCTACAAGCTAAGTTGGTTTCATTGGATGAATGTGATCAAGAACCAAGAATGCCTATCAAAGCTCAAAAGAAGAAAAGGCAAGCAAGACTCTTGCAAGAAAAAGAACAAGGTATGAAAAATTCTAAAGTTTCGCAAGCAATTGTTAAGGCTTTTGAGGAGACAATAAAAGAAATAAATTCAATTTAAGAACCTCCTATAACAAAACCATCCATCATCAATACTACGGAGATATTAAAGAACACTTTCCAGCACGTATCTTTATATGACCTATCAAGTTTGATGAAATATTTAGAGTGAAGTCATTGAGATCATATAAACTCTCACACCTCCAATGACGCTTTCAATAAGTGGCGGGCATACTCCAAAAGATCTTGTGAAAGCCACAACCACATATGACTTCACACAGTTATCAACAGACTCTTAAATTGACTTCTAAGAAACCATGTCTTGCTGTCATTATATGTGGAAGGACCCTAAGTAGAGGAATCATAGACAGAGGTTTAGGTATAAATCTAATGCCAATATTTACCCTCAAAATACTTAAACTTCAACTTTTTGGAGAAGCGAAGATTACAATTAGACCAGCAGACCTTCGTGTTGTGAAAAAGAAGCATCGACTTTTTCTTCAGATTTTGTGGTTCTAAATCTCCAGTAGGTAAATGGAAGGCTTCCTCTACTGATAGGGGGGCCATGGCTAAGGCATATCCAAGCCATGCATGATTGGGGTAATGATACCATCGGGTTAACTTACCAAGGCAATTGCAGAAGCAGGTACTTACAACAAAGAGAAGCTCACAAAGATAATGTTCATTCTTCATAACATATCCTAATCACAAAAGCAACCTATGAACTCGAATGGCTAGAAGCAACACAAACATCTTATCCATGTAGAAGCTGCTCGGCTCCGACAACCAGCCATGGAGTTAGGAGAAATAGAGGAATCTCTAATGACTTGATCCAACAAAAAAAAGGAAAAAGAGAGCAACCTAAGCAAAGGTAAAACACTCACCTACACCATCAAGCATGTAGAGGACAAAAGAGCTCTCACCTATGTGGACACAAGACAAGGAAGCAAGGGTCAATGTAGATTAATCTTGAGCTGATCTGCAACACATCTTCATATTGAAGGAGAAGCAAAGGGAGGAATCACTTCTACATCCCAACCCGTAAAACAAGTCAACCTTGGAAATGAAGATCAACCACAACCAATTTTGCTAACTACTTGGTTATGGGATTATCCACCATTCCTCCAAGAGGTAAAAACATTCAAGCAAAATTTCAAAGACATATTTGCATGAAGTTACTATGATTTAAAAGGGATTCTCACACAACTTGGAGAGCATTCTATTCTTTTAATCAATGATGCTAAACCAGTGAGAGGAAGAGTTTATCGACGGAACCCTAAGTATGCATGAACGGTCAAAAAGAAATAGAAAAGCTAGAAGAAGCAAGGATCATTATCCCAATGGAGCACTTAGAATGGCTAACATCCATGGTAACCATTCAAAAGAAGCAATCCAATAAGAATTGAGTTTGCATCGATTTTTGAGCTCTTAACAAGGTCACGATTCCATATGATTTTCCCACCCCATTTTCAGAACACGCTATGGAGGAGGTGGATAGTCATGTACTATGCAATTTCATGGATGGATTTAGTGGGTACAACCAAGTGTTCAATCATCCGAAGAACCAAGCCAATACTACATTTGTAACACCATGGGGTACCTATGTTTAAACAAAAATGGCTTTCGGATTACGCAATGCCCTTACATCTTCCAACCGAGTAGTTTACTCAATCTTTGGATTCTTATTGCCCAAATTCTTGAGCATCTTTGTGGATGACTTCTCCGGCTCTTCCGACACTCGTTATTCTGGTCTTCTGGAAAACTTCACTATATCACCTTTGTTAATTGGAACAAGTTTTTAGTGCTTGCAAGGAAGCTAAATTCAAATTGAATCCAAATAGACGTCACTTTTTCGTGATACAAGGGAGACTTCTAGGTCACATAGTTCCAATGAAAGATATGGCTCTCGACCCTCATAAAACTAGAGCAATATTACAAATACATAAGCCAATTCATGCCAAAGAAATACAAAATTTCTTAGGATATACAGGCCATTACCGAAAATTCATCAAAATGTATGTTGAGATCACCATGCCTGTCTCCAGGCTCACAAGCAAAATTGTATACTTGCAATGATCTATAGTAAAAGATGAGGAACTTTCTCTACTCGAAAGAAAACTTATCAATGCACATATCTTAGTAGAAGAAGGTTGAAACTCTACCTTTCACGTACATGTGGATACAAGTTCTACATCAATACGAGCGGTATTTAAACAACCAACAATCAGCAGAATGATTCATCTTCAAAAGAAAATAGCAAAATTATAAGAACTCACCAAAAAATAAGAAAAGGACAATAAGGAGCGCAAGGAGGAGAATGAAAATTTGAAGAGAGAAGCCATCTATTACAAGTTTGAATCTACATGTGTATTGTGAAATTCCCTTTTATGTAATGAGAAGTATTTTATTCTTGCACGCTCATAAATACCTATTTTTTTTATTCAAAACGAAAAAAGAAAAGAGAGAAAAGAAAGAAGAAGGAGAAGGAAAAGAAGACAAAGGGAAAAAAGAAGAAGAAGAAAATGAAAAGAAAAGAATCTATTCACTTAATTTCTCTACGAAGAGGGAGAATGTTTTGGTGGCTACATTTTCAATTAAGTTGACTATTTCAGAAGTGGCCTAGGAGTCGATCAAATCTTCTAGCAAGAGGAAATATATCTGGCAAAACTTCCCATGCAGCACGAGGAGATGATGGACCATACTAAGGCATGCCGAAGGCCATTTTGTCCTAGGGACTCTCTACAAGAAAATGACCACAATTGACCAATGTTTAAACTTGCAAGTGAAATAGACTCCACATGGCAGAAAACTGATTTTGTCACTTTTTCCACCAATCACACCTTACGAGTCCAAGAAAACGCTGTATAAGGAGATCTCCCAAAGAAGGATGGGGGGCATACACAAAAGAAGCGGAGAGAATGCTCAAAAATGAGGGTGGTTATGAGTCCTTAGTTTATTGAGCATTTGGAAGAGCATACGAAGAGGTTTCAGGTTCTACTACTGTGTACGGCATTAGAGTAATGACCACTCACTAGTACATCATCATCTAAAACTAGCAACCAACTTGCTTGACACTTGAGTAGAGTCATTGGGCAAGCAGTGGTGAATTGTTTCTCTTGATAGCAGTCTAGTGTAGGAAGGTTAGAAGTGTTAGTGCATGTGCACCTTGTATGATTGATACTCATCGAGTTGAATACCTTTGTATTCTTGGACCTTGTGTTCTTGGGTTGATTACTTGAATTTTGTACGTAGTCTTCCAAAGATGCATACTCTCTACTCTAATCTTAAGCATGTTTCTAATTTCCCTGATATCATTGTGTACTTGTGGTGAGTATTCTTCTTTTCTTTTGAACTCTAAAGTTGAATTCATAATGCATACTACACTTAAGAGAACACACCAAATAGAGCACTAGAACAAGAAACTGATCTACATCATCGGTCTTCGGTTTTCACTATGGTCTGGATGGTATAACCTAGGCATCTTGGAGATTTGATCCATGACCACCCAAATGGCATCATGACCCCTTTGGGTCCAAGGTACTCCAATCACAAAATCCATACAAATCCACCTAGTTAAGAGGAAGCCATCTCCGCCTAGGTAAGAGGAAGACATCTCCTCAAAGCAGCCCTCATGGGAAGGGTGAGCTCAAAATTCCAACCCAACCACCATCTCATACCACCCCATCCAGGAGATTAGAGAACACGTCAGGTCGAGCGATCCAGACTCCATAAGGTCTACTAGATTTTTGCACATTGCCATGCCTCATTACTCCTTGCAGGATGCAACTCTCATACCAATGTTAGA
Source organism: Ceratopteris richardii (assembly GCA_020310875.1). Taxonomy (NCBI): domain Eukaryota; kingdom Viridiplantae; phylum Streptophyta; class Polypodiopsida; order Polypodiales; family Pteridaceae; genus Ceratopteris; species Ceratopteris richardii. The sequence goes on from CM035414.1 coordinate 138,126,242, forward strand.
TCCCTCCAGCCTTGCACCACAAGCTACACACGCGAGTGCGCACGTGTGCGAACACACACAGAGAGAATCTGACATCAGACTCAGCTCCCAGCCATAGAGGACACAGCAACCCACCCCTAAACCTGGGGAGCCCACAGCCATGCATGGTAACCACCACCTCAAGGGCATGGTGTCCCATGCCACCATGCCCACACTATATAGGTATGTGGGTAGCTCTGCCCAAGAGCCATGAATCGTTGTGTGCTACACACACACATTACAAAATTGATATTTTACTGAGCGTTACTTTTGGTAATTTCCTGGGGCACATCTGTTTTGAAGTTCACATCAGTCATTGCAATTTCTTTTCAAGTAGATCATTCTATCTTATATTATTCTGAAGAAAACATATCCATTCATGGCACATGCATTCAAAATATTATTGGATTGCACTTCAAAGGACGTGGAAGCAGTACTGTTGTCTGCCCAAGAGCTAATTTCTAATTGACATTAGTGAATGACATTCCTTCTAGAGTATGAGTTATGCTTAAAGCCTATAATCTGTTATCTCACAACTTTGTTATCTCGCACCAAAACTTATCAGAGGTATGCATTTTTGCAAAGAAAAATTATATTATACTCCTTCCGTTAAATTAAGCTCCTCGATTTTATTGATGTGGTTTATTTGAGGAACTTCCCATCTAAAAAGAAGTTCTAACCCATACGTAACAATAACATTCGTATAGCAATACTTGAGTTCTTGACAAACTTTGATCATTTTTAACATTTTGGTCTATCCTGCATGGATGAAACGGGCTCGGCTTGCTGAAATCCTGATAATGAAAGAAAATACTTAACACTTTAAGATTTGAGCAACTTTGTAAGAAAATCCTTGGTTATTTCTTCTCTATTCCCTTTCGCCTATCATGCTCCACCATTTTCTAGGGTATGCATCCACAGACACTATGTGACATACTTCGATTGACAAATATGAGTATCTCTACAAGGTTCAAGTAGTGAGATTGAATCTCCTATGCCTTACACAGGGCAAACATATACTGTCGCCATAAATATTCAGAAAGTATCAAGAAAATTTTCAAACGTCTCTAAAGAGACAAGAAATATGTTACCTTAGTTCTCTGAGATGACATCGTTAAGAAAACTATCAATTTAAAATATGAATCATTCTCTCCTTTTGCCTTCACAACAATGCGTTCCTGAAAAACAACATTCAGGGTTAGTTGCAATATTCCATGGTATCACGGCGAGCAAGACCATTTGTTTTGTGTTTCTTACATTATCTTCAAGATCTCTGAAAGAAATTCCCTCTTGGAAGCTCTTTGAATGTGAAGCACAAACAGCTATCCCCAATCGTGGAGACAGCAACCCAACATCTGAAGTGCGTGGGCTGAAGGGAAGGAATCCTGTTCTATTGAGCTGAGATTGAAGGGAAAACATTACTGAAGCCCCACCATTAGTCTCAAGTACCTCAAGGCACTGTACAACTCTGTGGGTTCCATGAAAGTTGGAGTGTTTTGAGTGTACAGGACGGGAGGATGCATGTTTAGCAGCTTTTACTGATTTTGACAGCCAAGGAATTTCTGAGTCAGAACCTTTTGAAGACTCAATTTCAACAACACAATATGACAGCGGAAGAGAAGCTCTGTTGGAAACCAAATACGGAACAAAAATTCGTACAGTCCTGGAAGCAGCATTGGAAGCCCCAAAGTCTCTCTCCAGACTCAAATTCAGGTGCCTGAAATAGTTATCACATGAAACATTAAGGTCTGAATACTGAAAGCATTTGTAGATTAGGCATTACCGCAATCATTGTGAAAACTTCATAAGATCACGCTCTCTCCTATAGAACATGTCATCTACAGAACTTTCCTACTGCATTAGTGCAGCTTGTTATCAGATCATTATCATGGACTCTAAATTAGAATGTGAAGGCAAAACACAAATTGGAATAAACTAATATTGGAGACACGCACAAGCACAGTGCGTAAAACTGGTTTCAGCATGATAATGCTATACTCCTTTAGGGAGTAAAAACCCGAGTAACAAGCTTCATTAATGTACAATTGTTTCAAGCTTCAGGGTGTGTTGTCCCCGATGAACTCCCCTCATTTTGACAGACGCCGACACGGTTCCCGAGGTCGTCGATGAAGACAAGGTTTAACGCCGGCTATATTTACGGAGTGAATACACGGAGAATCCAACTCTAAAATACCCTCCAGCCACGTACCTATTCTATATATATTCCCTCCTTTATGGAGTCACTAAGTGGTATCTCACATGAGTGCCACGTGGCACTCATCTGTGTGCCCTTCTAGTGGAATCCGTTTCTCTCGAGTGTGTAGTATGCTCTCAGGATCATGTGGAATAGATTGAAGAGAAATAGGCTCTACTACCTCACTATCTGGAATGAGGTTGTCAGATTCACCCAGCCTTTTCTTAAGCCGGCTAACATGAAAAACTGGATGTATCTGGCTATTTTCTGGAAGTTCGAGCTGATAAGCCATCTTTCCTATTCTCTTAAGTATTTGAAAAGGTCCACAAAACCTAGGAGATAATTTTGGACAAAGTCCAGTCTTCATGGTTTGAGATCTAGATAGAACTCTAAGATAGACTTGCTCTCCTACCTCAAAGTTGATCTCTCTCCTTTGAGGGTCAGCATAGGCTCTAGCTCTATCCTCATCTCTCCTAATACTGTCCTTAGCAGGTCTAAGCATATCGTTCATCTCTTCCAAGAAGTCCTTTGCAGCTTGAACTTTCTCAATCTGCAATCCTACTGCATAAGGAGCTCTCGTCTGAAACCCATACATAAGCATAAATGGACTATGCCCGGTGGAAGAGTGCTTGGCACTATTATATGCAAACTCTACTATAGGTAAGTACTCCTCCCAATTAGCTTGCCTTTCATTCACAAATGCTCGAAGCATATCCTCTAGGATTTGGTTAACCCCCTTTGTTTGCCCATCCGATTGTGGATGCTTCGCCGTACTCATGCTAAGCTTCGTATCCAATCTTTTGAAGACCACTCTCCAAAAGTGGCTAGTAAACTTCCTATCTCGATCAGAAACTATGGTTAAAGTCTATCCAACTCAAGTGACTTCACTGTAGTACGTGTTGGAATAAACCTAGCCATTTTGGTTAACCTATCTCCAATTACCCTGACCGAGTCGTGCCCTCTATGTGTCTTAGGTAATCCGACTATAAAGTCCATGGAGATACTCTCCCACTTCCCACTGGGAAGATCCAATGGATGGAGTAGTCCTCCAATCCTCAACCTTTTAGCTTTATTGATTTGGCATTTAGTGCACTTAAGCACATATTCTAGGACGTCCTTATGAATTCGAGGCCAATAAAATTGCCTCTTAACAAGATCATAAGTTTTGTTAACTCCTTCGTGTCCCGCACTAGGTGTGCCATGACACTCATACAAAATGTACCGTCTCATCTCAAAATCTCTAGGGACACACACCTTACCTTTATATAACAGATATCCATCATGGACACTAATTCTTCCACTTGAATCATTTTTGAGTGCCTGTCGATACTCCATCCCCATTGGGAACACGTACATCACGATCCCCATTATCTATGGCTTCCCAAATCTCGGAATATGCAGGATCCAGCCTACATTTTCCTTTAGTGGACTCAAGTAGCTCACTAGTGATCTGAGTAAAACTCAGTCCATTAAGCATAGGCATGCGGCTAAGTGAATCAGCCACTACATTAAACTTTCCCTTTCTATACCTGACTTCATAATCAAACTCCTGAAGGGTCTCTGCCCATCGGGCCTTACAATCTTTAAGGTTTGTTTGATTAGAGAGCCACTTAATGCTCTCTTGATCAAACACTATCATAACTTGGGCACCATATAGATAATGACGCCACTTCTTCAAAGCAACTCCTTCTCATAAGAGTAGTTCTTCTCAACCGGTTCTAGTTTTTTACTCTCGAAAGCTACTGGTTGACCATCCTCAACGAAAACAGCTCCTATAGCAAAATCACTCATGTCAGTTTCAACCACAAAGGATTTATTGGGATCTCCTATATGGAGAAGTGGAGCTGTACCAATTGCTACTTCCAATCTCTCCATACTTTGCTTCTGTTCGTCTCCCCAATGAAAGGCTTTCCCTTTCCCTTTAAGCTGTTCCGTCATCTGGACAACAATTTTGGCATAATTCTTAATGAATCTTCAATAGAAACCTAATAAACCTAGGAAGATCTACAACTCTTCCAGGTTCCTAGGATGTGCCCATTCCATAATAGCCCTTACTTTTCCAGGATCCATCTGGATTCCATTCTCAGAGACTATATGCCCAAGGTATGTAACCTCTCTTTTGAAAAATTCACACTTTGACTGCTTAGCAAGAGTGAATTTTCCCTTAGCACTTGAAATACCTTTCTTAAGTGTTCCAAGTGCTCTTGTTCTGATGCACTATAGATCAGAATGTCATCCAGGAAGTCTACTACAAAGTGCCCCAGATAGGGCCGTAATACACCATTCATGAGCTTTATGACAGTGGAAGGAGCATTGGTGAGACCAAAAGGCATCAACAAAACCTCATAATGCCTATATCTAGTCCTAAACGGAGTCTTAGGAACATCCTCAGCCCTAATCCTAATCTGATGATATCCTGATCTAAGGTCAAGCTTGGTAAAATACCTAGCTTGATATAACCGATGAAATAGGTCTTCCAATCTAGGCATTGGAAACCTAGTTTTGATAGTTACCTTATTAAGTGCTCAATAATCTATACATAATCTCATAGAGCCGTCCTTCTTAACTAGGAGCATTGGCGATGCCCAAGGTGAGTTACTAGGTCTAATGAAGCCCTTATCTAAATAATCTTGTAATTGCCTCTCAACCTCCTCATGCTGAGAAACACTAAGCCTATAAGGTGGCTTACAAATAAGGTTAGTGTTAGTAAGTACCTCAATAGCATGGTCAATGTCCCCCTCTCAGGTGGTAGCCCTCTACGTAAGAGTCACTCGGAAAAACATCTCTAAACTCAAACATAAGATCTTTAAAACTTTAACCACACACTCTTGCAAGAAAGAATAGTAAAAAGTCCGATCCATATTTACATTCCTATCATGAAAATATACATCAGATGAAATGTCACTACAATGCTCAAAGTCCTGACTATACAATAAAAAGATCTCCTGTAGCTAAAAATAACAAAGACTATACAACTCTAAAGATGAGATGAGAGGTGCACTCGATACATCTCTCTCTCCCTGTATACAAAATTTACTTCCATTTCTTTCAAACTCATGACCATATTCATAATTTGGAAGTCCATATGATCTATGTAATCCTGCATCTTGACTTCCAAATTGGATACCTTAGTATCCCATATCCTCTTATCTTCCCCTTGCATCATAGATTACTATGTATTTATGTGCACAGGGTTGCTGGGGAATCTTTAGCTTCTTGACCAGAGCATAGTTTATAAAGTTATGAGTGGCATAGTTATCTATCATGACTCACACCCTAGTCCCGTATACAGTACCATGAAGTTTAACGAGGTCATGTGGTCCAGCCTCAGGTGACCACAATGACTGAGTCAAACAACAAGTGTGCTCTATATCCTTGTGCATCACCTCCACTCCCTTGGAGCTAGAGTTGCAATAAATAGGAAGTGCCTCCACTAGGTGGACCCCTTTTTTGCCCTTTTCTTGGGCCGTACTACTCTCTAGTCCTTTCTTCTTTGCATCCCCCTTCTTGAGTGGACAATTCCACTGTGAATGGCTAGGAGACAAACACCTAAAGCATAGGTTCTCTCTTTTGGCCCTCTCAAACTATTCTCTAGGTAACGTAGGCCCTTGTGAACTCTGTTTCTTAATGAAAATTTTGTTTTTCCCCAATGGCAACTTCTTCTTGAATTTAGTCGTACTAAGAGGTTTGAGGGGCTGATCCGTCTCCATAGGAGCGTATTGAGGACGATTATGGTCCTCATAAATCTGGGCATACTTGATCGCCTCCTCAAACGTCTTTGGTGCATTTCTTCTTACCTCTCTCTTTATGGTTTTATCTAAGCCCCTAACAAACCCTCAAGTTTTTTGGAAGTCATCCAATCCCTTAAGTTTCAAAATGATCTCCCTATAGTGGGATATGTAGACCGTCAAAGGCCTACCTCTCTGGGTAATCCTATCCCACTCATCCCAATTCCTCTCTTTCTCATTCTCAAGAAGAGACACTTTTAGAAAAAGAGTTTCAAACTAAGCCCAATCCGTAGGAATAAAGTTAAGCTCCTAAAGACTCATCCACCACTTATAAGAACACAGGCCAAGCGAGAGACTCGCCTCTAGCACACGGTACTCAGGTGGGATGCCCTTCAGTTGATGCAAATCATTCCACTTTTGCAAGAAATTGTAGATTGCATCCCTGTTTCTATCTCTCTCATTGTAAAGGTAGGTGGCTTCAAGTCTTTCAAGAGGGGAGCTTCCCTAGAGCTCTCACCTTTATGCTTACTAGGAACACAAAAGTCTTTCCTAGTTATCTCTAGAGGAAGAGTAGGAGTTTCTCTTTCCTTCGTAGGTAGCAAAGAGGTGATATGTGTCTCAAGAAAGATCATTTGAAACTTAAGCTGCTCAATGAGAGATGGCATGCTACCTATGTCTCTCTCTAGCCTAAGGGCATGTTCTTTTAAGTCTGCAAATTGCTCATGAGTAACTAACTCATCTAGAAGTTCATCATAGGTATACTCTTCTTGTTGAGGCTCTTTTCGCTCTAGCTTTCCCTCTACTTCCTGCTCAAGTTCTACCTCTTCCATCCTAAGGTCAAGATCCTCTAGTTCTTCTTTAGATGGAGAAGTGCCTTCACCTATTTGTTTCCCATTGGAATCCATGTTTCACTCCCCCCGTTTACTAACTAGAGTATGTGAAAAGAATGAAAGTAAACTTTAAATACGTAATACGAAGAGTAATATGATACTAGAGCACTTCCCTGATACAAAATGAAGCTGCGGAAGCGAAATCCAACCGATCTTTGAAGCGTGAAAGTGCTGATCTTCAATCCTCGCCAGGCTCAAATGAAAATTCGAAATGTCCGGTTGTTCTGAGGAGGTTCTAGTCACCAAAAACCAACAAGAACGACGCCAAACTCATATAGCAATAGCCCCAAATGGGCAAACTGAGTCAAATTGAAGCACTTTTGAATTTTGACAGTCCTCGTCAGTCCAAAATATGTAGTCCAGCACCTATACTTCAAAGGTATGAAGCTATCCCAAGTGAAAAAAATTAGTTTGGATGCCAAATGATGAAAAACTAGGCCCGGGAGTGGCCGCCAAGTTCCTACTAAAGTGCTACATAGGGATTTTGATTGACCAAATCTTCTCTAAATCAAAGACCGATTGTTGTTGAGCGAAGCTTAGAGGTGTAGCTTCGTAAAAGACAAAGATTTCTCAAATCGGATGTCGTAACACCAAGCCACGGTTCAGAGAAGATGGGTATACCAAGGGTAGGAAGTAGGAAGGCAAATCTTCATGAAGGGGTGACTTTGGAAGCTCAAAACTAACAACTTGAAGCTATTGAATATGCTAATGACCCATAACGCAAGAGCACAGCCCATAATACGTATTTGCATCCTTGCTTTCCCAAATTGTTGATCCATAGCATAGTTTTTTGTCCTCCAAAATTTAGAAAAAATTTCGAATTTGACTAATTATATTACCTTCCCCCTTAGTTCTTATCCAACTCCTAGACGAGCTCGCCATGGAGTACACCTATCCCATATATTGGGTCGAACGCGCCTTTTTTCAGTATAAATAAGGGACAATATCCCTCTTGCTCTCATCCAAGACGAGGGGAAGAGGAGACAAGGAGCTCCCCCTCTCATGAGGCGGCGCTACTGCATCCCTCTCGTTGGGGGGGGGGGGGGGGGGGGGGGGGGGGGGGGGGGGGGGGGGGGGGGGGGGGGCTCCTAATTCCCGTCCGTGGCTCTGGTCGCGTCGCGTTGTGCCTGATGCATTGGTCGTCGAATCCTACCCCTCCGATACCACTGTTGTGTCCCCGTTGAACTCCTCTCATTTGGACAGATGCCAACACGGTTCCCGAGGTCGTTGATGAAGACAAGATTTAACATCGGCTATATTTACGGAGTAAATACACGGAGAATCCAACTCTAAAATAACCCCCAGCCACGTACCTATTCTATATATTCCCTCCTTAATGGAGTCACTAAGTGGCCTCTCACATGAGTGCCCCATGGCACTCATGTGTGTGCCGTTCTAGTGGAGTCTAAGGGATGGTTCTCACCATCCCTTCTCTAGTGACTACCACATGACACAGGGGATCGATCAAGGGTTGAGCTGCAGAAGTATTCAAGTAGTCATTCAGTGCTCACATTAGAGTAAAAATGAGTAGAATCAATTTGAAGATGAATGCTCCAATAATTGCTATAAAATTTCGGCTAACGGTTACCTGTTACTCTGCTGATGGATGAAAATAAATCCATTGGGCTGATCCTCTCCAAGAGGATTAGATATTAAAATCATACCCTGTAATGAAAGAAAGAATTCAGAAACAATCCCAACCATAAAAAAGAACGAAAAACTGGTTAATCCATTGCAAACCTCTGATCTCCATCCATCTTGCTCAGAACAGCTCATATATATTTGCTTACGTGTATCGACAGAAGTTATATTGATAACACTCCCGGAGCATGCAGTACCACGGTCTCTCAATATAGGGTCCCCGTCCCTGGATTTCTCGAAAATCATGTATTTAATGTCACAAGGAAGGAGATTTTCAAGCTTCAGCGGTGCACTTACAGCAAGTTTCCAATCACAAACTGGTGAATTTAACTCATCGTAAAGAATATTGGCATCTGATTCAATGCACAACCACCATGCTGTCCTTGATGTGGATGGATTTGCTGGAGGGCACATGAGGAGTATCTCTGCTTTCTTTAAGTGCTTAAGAACAGAAGCAGAAACAGGCCCAGCACTGCTGTCGATTCTTGAAGTCTGTCGATTAAGTGATGGAGATTCACCTTGCATATGATCCTGATTCGATTGGTTTGCACTATTGACCGATCGGCCCCACAAATAATCAGTTAATGTTGACCCCAGCTGGGGCCGTACTTGAAGGCAAAATTCTGTTGAACATAATATGTACTTCAAAGGAATAGCAAGACTTCCTCCAGGTTGTATTACTGAAATAAATTGCCTTGAAATTGTTTGATCACCACCTGACGCTCGTCCACGAACGCGATGCCACCTTCGACGCCTCACAAGGTCCAGACGTGATTTTGCGCTTGACTTAACTGAAATAGGTGGCCATCTGATTGATTGAAAATCCGGACCATATGCCCAGCCATCACCATCAACATACCCAGCCTTGTCAATGGTCCATTCTGTAGTCCAAACCCATCCAGGGGGCAAGTCGGCTTCCAAATCTTTCTGTATTGATATCGTACATTAACAGCAACAGAGAGAGGCATCAAAATCCATTAACAGAAACAGGTTCAAATAAGACATGACTTGATTTCTGTTCATACATAATGATTAAAAAAGATCCCTCCCCCTTCCACCACACCCCCCTCCCTCCCTCCCTCCCCCCCCCCCCCCCCCCCTCTCTCTCTCTCTCTCTCTCTCTCTCTCTCTCTCTCTCTCTCTCTCTCTCTCTCTCTCTCTCTCTCTCTCTCTCTCTCTCTCTCTCTCTCTCTCTCTCTCTCTATCTCTCTCTCTTCCCCCCTTGGATGCACCATCAGAGTATCTATCAGGCTGCATACGGA
>CM035414.1:138140974-138159607 GCA_020310875.1 Ceratopteris richardii
GAGTCCGATGGGAAAACACTATGCAAGATACTCGGCTACAAAGAGGAGTCCCCCCCATTCATCAAGTCTTGGAGAACGGGACGAGACCCCACGAAGAAGAGAGCTCTCATTCTACACTTCCCTTCCGAAGATATAAGATCTACTTTCCTACGCAGGAGGGTGATTTTGAGAGCACTTGATGGCCCCCCCATCTACCTTGACGATGATCTCACACCCATGCAGGTAGCACACCGTCGTGCATGCATGCCGAGAGTACATCAAGCTCGCAAAGAAGGAAAGAAGGCTTCATACAGAGATGGTCGTGTCATCATTGATGGCAAGGCCATCCCATAGGGATTCGCGGCCTGTGAGACACTCGAGGAGATACACCTTGCAGTTTGGAACTGCAATGGAGATCTATGGACACACCCAGAGAGATTGGAAGAGGTGCGCAAAGACAAAGACATCATTATGCTCACAGAGACACATGAGAGCCCGAACCGGGGCCTACCTCGTGTCCACGGTTTTCAGTGGGAGTCCACATACAGAGAGTGTACACGTCAGCACACCACCCGAGGATCAGGAGGAGTAGCCATACTCTTTAGAGATGGACTTCAGAGCAGGATACAGATAGTCGCACGTGATTCACAGGCCAGATATCTTTGGATTCGACTCAAGCTCTCGCAGGAGCGGATCATCTTCATAGCATTATGCTACTTTGCTCCTTCTAGCTCGCGTTTCGCTATCATAGATCGAGAGGAGGACTCACCATACACTTGCTTGTCAGAAGAGATTACAGAGTACTCTGCATTAGGGGAAGTCTTCCTTATGGGAGACTTCAATGCCAGGACAGGCAATGATCAGTGTGAGATATTTGACCCAGAAGACCCGGAGATACTACATACCATAGAGGATGAGTCTACAGCTCGAGCTTCAGCTGACCCTACACACACTCACTATGGCACTCACCTACTCAGACTAGGCTCTCGACATAATCTCGTTATCTACAACGGGATGACTCAGTGGCCTACCTCAGGAGGATTGACATGCATACCACACTCAGTCACAGATGGCGGGGGAAGTACAGTAGATTACGTCATGGGGTCCAGAGAGGCCATCCACCTACTTACCTCATTCACCATCCCACCCATACCCATTGGGGCCGATCACACATACCTCGCACTCTCCCTGAAGGGAGACACCCCTACACGCATACCCGCAGCACGCATCCCACACACCACCATCCACTTCACACACGAGCTAGCTCACATATATGCGGCTCGAGTCGAGCAGGGTCTTCTCTTACTTCATCCTGACACTCCACTATCCCTACTCACCTCTCAGATAGCATCAGTTCTTCAGACATCAGCCATCAGCTCCTTCCCACACACCATCCATTCTCGTCACACACCTCCTCCCGGGACTATGCCACAACATCGTTGGTATGATGAGGATTGCAGAGATCTTTACCGCCGACTACGAGCTCAGCGAGCATTGGGAGAGATCACAGAGAGAGAGGCCAAGGGACAGATGAAGACTCTCACACGTCGAAAGAGGCGAGCCTTTGAGGAGGCACAGGAGCTTGAGCTATACCATCTCTTTATGAGTATGGACAGTGCTGCAGCATGGCGCAGCCTACGAGAGCCACGCCCGACCACACCTATTGGAGACCCACACACATGGCATGATTATGCTCAGAGGTTATATGAGGTACCTAGGCAGCCTCCCATTCCCCAGCCACTTGAGCCTCGCCCTACTAGTTCTTCTCTCTTCACAGCAAAGATGGTTGAGAGGGCCATACGACGACTTCGACATGGACGTTCGACAGACCACGCAGGATTGAAGAGCGAGCATCTCATATATGCAGCCTCCACTATAGCCCCGTTGATTGCACATGTCTTCAACCGGGCTATAGGAGAGGGCTTCCCAGAGGAGTGGACTAGGCACACCATTGTGCCTATCCACAAATCTGGCGACACCCTAGATCCAGGGAACTACAGGACCATCATGATTGGCCACACCATGGCCAAACTATACGGTGCCATACTTGAGGCAGAGCTCAGTTCATATGCAGAGACTGAGGGGCTACGAGCACGAGGCCAGGCAGGTTTTCGACGAGCTTTCTCTACTATTGATCACATCTTCATTCTGCGCTGCCTCATTGATGGGGCAAGGGTGCGGAAGAAGAGGCTATATTGCTGCTTTGTGGACTTCCGCAAAGCTTTTGATACAGTGCCGCGAGAGAGGCTCTTCCAACGCCTCCAGAGCTTGGGAGTACCATCAGGGATGATTTGGGCCATCTATGCACTCTATGAGCAGGTGACTGGGAGGGTACGGTGTCAAGGAGGTATGTCTGAGGCCATTGCTAGCACCATCGGTGTTAAGCAAGGCTGCCCACTCTCTCCCACTCTATTTGGTCTCTACATTGACGAGATTGAGGACTACATTCTCCGAGCTGGAGGAGAGGGTGCAGACCTCGCAGGTACACATGTCCACATTTTATTATATGCCGATGACATTGTCTTGATTTCAGAGTCACCCGAGGGATTACAGCGCCACCTTGAGGCCCTGGATGAGTTTTGTACACAGAGGGGCTTGACAGTAAACCTTGGCAAGACCAAGGTCATGATCTTCCACACCTCCCCCATGGTGAGGAATGGAGCAGGATTCAGAGCTGGTGGTGGACAGATTGAGGTGGTCACTTCCTATGTCTATCTCGGAGTCACATTCACGAGCTTGCCTGGCCCCTTCAGCATGAGACAGGCAGCCACCGATAGACTCACACGTGGATATGCAGCTTTAGCCATGTTAGAACGGAGATGTCACCAAGCACACTTCCAGGAGCCCCGCACGAAGGGCTGGCTATTTGACACACTGGTCAGACCAGCTATGATGTATGCTGCGACGGTTTGGGCCCCAGGTCTCACAGTCACCCAGTGGAGTGCGATCGAGAGGCCACAGGTACGTATGATCTCGCGATTATTTCGTGGGAAACAGTCGGTGCCACATGACATCATCAGGGCAGAGCTAGCTGCACCACCCATGGCAGTAGAGGCACTATTCCAGACTATCTGCTTTATTCAGAGGATTAGGGACCTCCCTACAGATAGACTCACACACAGAGCTCTTGAGGCATCTATACAGATATCAGAGTTAGGATATGAGAGAGCTTGGTACACTCAGGTTAGAGTCTGGTTTGATAGTCATGGACTTGATATGGACAGATTGCCGCCTTTTCAGTATGACCCAGACTCACCTCACATCCACCTCTCTCGTCGTGAGAGGAATGTTGTGCTCAGACAGGATCTCTGGCAGCTCTACATTAGTCAGACATGGCACACACCACACATGGGATCGAGACTATCGCACTATCGAGACCAGTTCATAGACATACTAGCTGACGGTTTCATCCAGCGACCACGCTACATGGATACTCACATGCCTCATAGCTTGAGGGTAGCGATTGGCCAGCTGAGAGTCTCATCACACAGACTCGAGATTGAGACGGGCAGAGCCGCAGACATTCCCAGAGAGGAGCGGATATGCAGAGTATGCAGAGTAGAGATGGAGGATGAGGAGCACTTTGTATGCAGATGTAGCGCATATGATGGCATCAGAGGCAGATACGAGACTCTGTTTGCAGGGCAGCCCACCCTCCGAGAGATCATGGACTCTAGAGACCAGCGACAGTTCGGGCGATTCTTACTAGAGATACAGAGTCACAGAGATTCCCTACTCCAGCCTACTGTAGCACTCCATACAGGAGGGAGACAGAGTCAGCTCACTGACTTCTTTATTCCACGACGTGCTGCAGCCCTCCCCCCCTCAGCCCACATACCGAGCGGGGTGACTCTTCAGCAGGCTCAGATATCTCGAGCTAGGAGACGACCCCGTGCTATAGGATATCGGGCCCCGAGACTTCACCGACACCAGATTGCGGAGATCCAGGCTTGTGACCATCGCGCCATGGAGGAGAGACGATCCCAGATGATGGCCGATCCCGTTGCAGCCATCAGGGTGGCCCTGACTCCACCTCCACCTATGTATCACATATTACATCCCACCCACTAGCACAGGATGGAGCTAGTTAGTCGTTTTAGATGCATTCTCATGGTTGTTGTACTACCCTTTTGCATATAGACTATCATAGATATCGCACTCCATACACCCCCCACCACTTTCATGGGTATCCCCACATGCATACTACGGAGATCTATACCAGCTTAACCAGTTTCTTTTCAGCACTTTTATCTTTTCTGATTGACAGAAGATACACCCATGTACATCGATTTGTCTCATAGGCCGAGTTCGGCCTCCTAATAGACGTAAAAACACTTTCTTTCTTTCTTTCTTTCTTTCTTTCTCTCTCTCTCTCTCTCTCTCTCTCTCTCTCGGATACGAGAGCATGCCCTTCACAGGCGCATGGCGTGTTGGGAGGGATACATCCCGTTCGCGAGCACTCATCCTTCATATGAGCTCTGAGGAGACACGGACCGCCTTTTTTAGACGCCGATCAGTACTACCTGGACTACCTGGCGGCACCTTTTACATGGATGAGGACCTCACGAGGATGCAGGTAGCACATAGATGTGCTTGCATGCCACAGATACTCCAGGCACGTCGAGAGGGAAGGAAGGCCTTTTACCGTGATGGTAAGGTCTTCATAGACGGACGCCCTATCAAATAGGGCCACGCGGCCTATGAGACATCATTACACCAAGAGGCACCACTCAGAGGAGCAGTGTGGAACTGCAACGGCGCACTCTGGACGCATCCAGATAGACTCGAGGAGATCTTGGAGTCACATGACTTTGCTTTCATCACTGAGACCCATGAAAGCCCTGAGAGAGGCCTACCTCGCATTGCAAGCTTTCATTGGGAATCTGCATTCCGGACCACGACGAGACAGAGTACAGCGCGAGGGTCAGGTTGGGTGGCCATCATATTTAGGCAGGAGATACAGAGCCGGATCCATATTATCGGAAGAGATGAGGAGGCACGATATATGTGCGTTCGCATGGAGATAGCAAAGGGGAGCTGGATTTACATTGCTATATGCTACTTCCCTCCAGGCGGATCTCGATACATAGGACAGGATCTTGAGGGACCGATCCGAGACAGAGACTCACCATACAGAGCACTTTCAGATGAGAGACTACATTTCAGCACACTAGGTGAAGTCTTCCTCATGGGGGACTTCAATGGACGCACTCAGTCACATCAGTGCCATGCATATGACATGGATCAACCACATCTCATGAGAGCCAGAGACCCAGAGGAGATGAGCACCAGCAGAGTATCAGCAGATATGGGTCAGGATACCACAGGGTATGGAAGACATCTGCTTGAGCGAGGCAGCCGACATCAGCTCGTTATATATAACAGGATGCATCGTTGGCCAGGTTCGGGCGGACTTACTTGCTTCCCTCACGGGGGAGGCGAGAGCACAGTGGACTACATTTTGGGTACCACCTCTGGAGCTTCACTCATCACCTCACTTACTATTGGATGATGCCCACTTGGTGCTGACCATACATTTATCACATTCACACTCTCATCTCCTATTCCATTAGACCCTCCCTCACCCACTGAGACACACATCACGATACACTTCACACACAAGCTCTCACACTTTTATGCACACCATTTACACACCCGCCTACTCCCCCTCGATCCACTCTCACCTTTGGATACACTTACATCACAATTCACCACCATCCTACACGACTCAGCTCTCTGCAGTTTCCCACACCGCACATATATACACCCTCCACGCATAGGTTCCATGCCTCAGAACCGCTGGTATGATGTAGATTGCCGCGAGCTACGGAAGCACCTACGCATTTTAGAGCATAGAGGGGATATTACACACACACAGGCACAACGTCGCATGCAGAGCCTTACTCGCCGCAAACGGCGAGATTGGGAGGAGAGACAGTACTGGGACATTTATCATTTACTCATGAGTCGAGACAGTGCAGTGGCATGGCGACATTTGAGAGAGAGGAGACAACAGACACCCATCCGAGACCCGAGCACTTCGCATAGCTATGCACAGAGCCTATATGAGATCCAAGACCAGCCCCCCATTCCCATACCACAGAGCTCACATCCTACTACCTCTGACTTCTTCACACCCAGTATGGTGGGACGCGCTATTGCCCGTCTACAGCATGGCAGGGCCCATGACCTTTTCAATTTACAGGCGCCCATGACCTTTTCAGTTCACAGGCTGAGCACCTCATCTACGGAGGCACGACCCTTGCACCGCTCATTGCCCACCTCTTCAACCGTGCACTGGTTGAAGGGTTCCCTGACTCATGGACTGAGCACACCATAGTGCCCATTCATAAGTCAGGAGATACTATGGATCCAGCTACGTACCTCACAATCATGATTGGCCCTATATTGGCCAAGTTATATGGGGCGGTACTAGAGACAGAGTTGAGTACTCTCGCTGGGAGGAAGGGTATCAGAGCTCCAGGAGAGGCAGGCTTCTGACGAGATTACTCTACCATTGACCACATCTTCACTCTGAGATGCTTGATCGACCAGGCAAGGGTGAGGAAGAGGAGATTATATTGCTACTTTGTGGACTTCCGCAAAGCATTTGACATCGTTCCGAGGGGACGACTCCTCAAACGACTACTTGATATCGGAGCTCTAGAGGAGATGATATGGGGGATCTACGCCTTATACGAGAGAGTATCTGGCAGAGTCAGATGTCCGGGGGGCTTATCTCATCCACTTGCTAGCACTATTGGGGTGAAGCAAGGATGCCCTCTTTCACCCACCCTCTTTGGTCTCTACATTGATGAGATAGTGGACTACATACAGCAGCAGGGGGGTGATGGCATTGAGGTACGTGGGTCCACTGTCCATATTCTTCTATACGTTGATGACATTGTACTCGTTTCAGAGTCTGCAGAAGGTCTACAGCAGCATCTACATGGCCTAGATGACTTTTGCACACACAGAGGGTTATCTGTGAACCTTAGTAAAACCAAGGTCATGATCTTTCATACATCAGCACAGGTACGCAGACATAGTTTGTTCACAGCAGCACGTGGACCGATTGAGGTGGTCGGATCATATGTTTACTTGGGAGTGACATTTACAGCAGCATCAGGGGTCTTCTCTATGTCTCAGGCAGCACGTGACCGCATAACACGTGGGTATGCAGCACTTGCCTTGATGGAGAGACAGTGCCACCATGCATATTTTCAGGAGCCCCGCACAAAGAGGTGGCTCTTCGACACTTTGGTTACACCCGCCCTCATGTATGGGGCAGCCATATGGGGACCTGGATTAGCCACATCAATATGGACAGCATTAGAGAAGCCACAGGTACTCATGATTTCCAGACTTATCCGCAGCAAGCCTTCAGTACCACATGATATCATTAGAGCAGAGCTAGCTACACCTCCGATGCTAGTTGAGGCACTATTCCAGACAGTATGCCTATTACACAGACTCCGGAGCATGGATACAGAGCGCATTGCTTATCGGGCTTTCCACGCATCACGAGACATGGCATTAGCAGGTGACACCTCCTCATGGTATGCACAGACACGAGCTTGGCTCACCCACCACGGCATTGACATAGACAGGCTACCACCACTACAGTACGACTCTCATGCACCCACCTACTCGCTCTCTCATCAGGAGAGGAATAGGGTCATTCGTCAGGAGATATGGCATACATACATACATACAGAGGACATGGGTGAGCCCTAGGGATACATTGCCACCAAAAATGCTCTATTACCGTGAGCATTTTCTACATATATCGGACGAGGGCTTCATCGAGATTCCGAGATACATGCAGACATATCTACCCCACCACCTTCGAGTAGTCATCGGGCAGCTCCGGGTTTCATCACATCAGCTCGAGATTGAGAGGGGTCGGTCCACGGGAGCCCCCGTGAGGAGAGGTGGTGCCCAGTATGCCAAACAGAGGTAGAGAGTGAGGAGCATTTTGTTATCAGATGCCCAGCATACTTAGACCTACGAGCACAGTTCCAGATAGAGGAGTCACTCCCCTTATGCATGACTATGGGAGACCAGCGATGCTTGGGACGCTTCCTCGCAGCAGCATACAGGAGGCGAGATCGGTCACTCCAGCCCACACATCAGCCACGGGTGAGTACGCAGGAGACCATTACCCAGTTTTTTCAACGGGCTGAGCCACATCAGAGAGGTCCATCTATAGGGCTCACGCTCTACCAGGCACCAACACAAAGAGCACGGCGCCGACCACGCATGGGCGGATATCATCAACCACGACTATATCAGGAGGATATCTCACGCATCAGGCCAGCCTACGACCACATGATGGAGCATCGGCGCACCACCACCCCATGGGTTGTCTTCCTTCAGGAGGCACTCAGACCACCCCCGATGTACCACATACTACACCCACCTACACCCATTCACCAGTAACTAGGGTGTTTTACTCACACTTTTACTCACATGTCTCTCATGTATTAGGTGGCCACTATCTGCAGAGTCAGAGCCCTTTGTGTCTCCATATACTTTTTATTTCATTTCATCCTCCACACAGGGTTACTACACTTGTACATGGTTTTTGTCTCATAGGCCAAGTTTGGCCTCCAGAAGACATTAATATGACTTTCTTTCTTTCTACCCATAGCACCCCACACCCTTGATGCCAGTTATTATCCACTTATTTTATACCCGTTTTTTGTACTCACACTTTATTTTCCTTTTGGGATCACAGTGGATTGGATCATACTGATGTATATGTTTTGTCTCATAGGCCGATTTTGGCCTCTAATAGACGTTAAAAATTCTCTCTCTCTCTCTCTCTCTCTCTCTCTCTCTCTCTCTCTCTCTCTCTCTCTCTCTCTCTCTCTCTCTCTCTCTCTCTCTCTCTCTCTCTCTCTCTCTCTCTCTCTCTCTCTCTCTCTCTCTCTCTCTCTCTCTCTCTCTCTCTCTCTCTCTCTCTCTCTCTCTCTCTCTCTCTCTCTCTCTCTCTCTCTCTCTCTCTCTCTCGCCCACGGGCCACAGTGCAGATGAGGATAGATCCCCAACCTTGTATATCAGCACATCCCTCCTATGTATCAGCCCTTTGTTGTATTAGTCTTGGTGTTAGCCTTTTCCAAGCTATTTTACATCTTTCATTTTCAGTACCACTTCCTTTGGTACTCAGATTTTGTATCAGATTCACCAGTTTTGTAACTTTTGGTCTCATAGGTCATTTTGGCCTTCTGAAGATGTAAATATATCATTTCATTTCATTTCATCTCTCTCTCTCTCTCTCTCTCTCTCTCTCTCTCTCTCTCTCTCTCTCTCTCTCTCTCTCTCTCTCTCTCTCTCTCTCTCTCTCTCTCTCTCTCTCTCTCTCTCTCTCTCTCTCTCTCTCTCTCTCTCTCTCTCTCTCTCTCTCTCTCTCTCTCTCCCCCCCCCCCCCTCTCTCTCTCTCCCCCCCCCCCTCTCTCTCTCTCCCCCCCTTCGAGGAAGAGAGGCTTCGACACACACGTCGATTACATGTACGGATTACGGGACTCTCAAAAGGCACGTCACCAGAGGCAGATGCTACTGACATTTGCCGACGCTTGGGATACGAGAGCATGCCTTTCACATGGGCATGGAGAATTGGTAGAGACATGTGTCGACCACGAGCACTCATCCTCCGTATGAGCGCTGAGGATACACGTAGTGCCTTCTTCCGACGACGACCAGTACTGTGTGGACTACCCGGAGGAGCTTTATATATGGACGAGGATCTCACGAGGATGCAGATAGAGCACCGCCGGACATGTATGCCACAGATTATGGAGGCCCGACGAGAGGGAAAGAAGGCTTTCTATCAAGATGATAAAGTCTTCATCGACGGACTCCCTATCAAATAGGGATACGCGGCCTATGAGGCAACACCATATCAGGAGTCACCACTCAGAGGAGCCAGTGTGGAACTGCAACGGAGCACTTTGGACACGACCAGACCGCTTGGAAGAGATATTAGACACTCATGACTTTGCTTGCATCAGAGAGACCCACGAGAGCCCAGAGAGAGGCCTACCTCGCATTGCAGGTTTTCATTGGGAATATGCATTCAGAACCACGACGACACAGAGTACAGCACGAGGGTCAGGGGGTGTCGCCATCAAATTTAGACAAGAGATACAGAGCTGGATCCATATCGTAGGAAGAGATGAGGAGGCACGATACATGTGGGTCCGCATGGAGATAGCATCGAAGAGCTGGGTTTACATTGGCATATCCTACTTCCCACCAGGAGGATCCCGATACGCAAGACAGGACCTTGGGGGACCGAGCCGAGAAAGAGACTCACCATATACAACTCTTTCAGATTAGATATTACATTACAACACCCTAGGTGAAGTCTTCCTTATGGGCGACTTCAGTGGCCGTACCCATCACGTTAGTGCTAGGCATATGACATGGACCATCCACATGTCATGAGGGGCATAGATCTGGATGAGACGAGCACCAGTAGAGTATCTGCAGATATGAGTGAGGACACCACTGGGTATGGCAGACATTTGCTTGAGTTAGGAAGGAGACACCATCTCGTTATATATAACATGCATCGTTGGCCAGGCTCGGGCGGACTCACTTGCTTCCCTCACGGGGGCGCCGGGCGGGGGGGGGGGGGGGGGGGGGGGGGGGGGTGAGAGCACGGTTGACTACATTCTGGGTACCATCTCTAGAGCTTCACTTATCCCCTCACTTAGTATTGGACGACGCCCACTTGGTGCTGACCATACGTTTATCACATTCACACTTTTATCTCCTATCCCACTAGACCCTCCCCCATTCATTGAACCACACACCACGATACACTTCACACACGAGCTCTCACACGTTTATGCACACCACTTACACACCGGGCTACTCTCCCTCGATCCATTCTCACCTTTGGATACACTTACATCACAGAGCACCACCATCCTTCATGACTCGGCTATCCACAGCTTTCCACATCGCACACATACACATCCTCCACGCACAGGGTCCATGCCCCAAAACAGTTGGTATGATGCAGCCGGTCGAGAACTACGGAAGAATCTATGGATTTAGAGCTTAGAGGGGATATTACACACAGACAGGCACAACGTCGCATGCACAGCCTTACTCGCCGCAAGCGGCGGGAATGGGAGGAGAGACAGTACTGGGACATCTACCATTTGCTCATGAGTCGAGATAGTGGAGTGGCATGGCGACATCTGAGGGAGAAGAGACAGCAGACACCCATTCGAGACTCGAGCATTTGGCATAGCTACGCACAAAGCCTATACCAGATTCTAGACCAGCCCCCCATTCCCAGGCCGGAGAGCTCACGCCCCACTACCTCTTACTTCTTCACACCCACTATGGTGAGCCGCGCTATTTCCCATTTACATCATGGCAAAGCCCATGACCAGTTCAGTTTACAGGCAGAGCACCTCATCTATGGATCTACGACTCTCGCACCACTCATTGCCCATCTCTTCAACCGTGCAATGGTTGAAGGGTTCCGTGATTCATGGACTGAGCACACCATAGTGCCCATTCATAAGCCAAGCGACGTTATGGATCCAGCTACATATCGGATGATCATGATTGGCCCCATATTGGCCAAGTTATACGGGGCAATGCTAGAGAAAGAGTTGAGCACTCTCGCCGAGAGGAAGGGTATCAGAGCTCCAGGACAGGCAGGTTTCATACGAGACTACTCTACCATTGACCACATCTTCACTCTGAGATGCCTGATCGACCAGGCAAGAGTGAGGAAGAGGAGATTATACTGCTGCTTTATGGACTTCCGCAAAGCCTTCGACACAGTTCCCAGGGAGTGACTCTTCAGATGTCCACTCGATATCGGAGCTCCGGATGAGATGATATGGGGGATCTACGCTTTATATGAGAGAGTATCTGGTAGAGTCAGATGTATTATCCCACTCACTTGCTAGCACCATCGGGGTGAAGCAACGGTGTCCTCTTTCACCCACCCTCTTTGGTCTATATTGACGAGATAGTGGATTTCATGCGACAACAGGGAGGGGAGGGTGTTGAGGTACGAGGGACCACTGTTCATATTCTTTTATATGCTGATGATATTGTGTTGGTTTCAAAGTCAGCGAAAGGTCTATAGCACCACCTACGCAGCCTAGACGACTTCTCCATACATAAGAGCGCTATCTGCGAACCTTGGCAAAACCAAGGTTATGATTTTTCATACATAAGCTCAGGTGAAGAGACAGAATACTTTCACAGTAGCAAGCAAACGATTGAGGTAGTCGGATCATATGTCTATCTCGGAGTGACATTCACAGCAGCTTCTGGGTTTTCTCTATGTCTCAATCAGCCCGGGACCGCATCACACGTGGATACGCAGCACTAGCCTTGATGGAGAGACAGTGCCACCAGGCGCACTTTCAGGAGCCCCGCACAAAGGGGTGGCTCTTCGACACTTTGGTTACACCAGCGCTCATGTATGGCGCAGCCATATGGGGGCCTGGATTAGTTACATCGGCATGGACAGCATTGGAGAGGCCACAGATTCTCATGATTGCCAGACTCATCCGAAGCAACCCTTCGGTACCACAAAATATTATCAAAGCAGAGCTCGCAGCACCACCGATGCTAGTATAGGCACTGTTTCAGAAGTATGCCTATTACACAGGATCCGGAGCATGGACACAGAGCGCATCACTTATCGAGTTTTCGAGGCGTCACGTGACATGGCATTAACAGGAGACACCTCCTCATGGTACGCACAGACACGAGACTGGTTGGCCCATCGTGGGTTTCACATAGACAGACTACCACGTACGACTTACAGGCTCCCACCTATTCGCTCTCCCAGCAGGAGAGGAATTGGGTCATTCGACAGGAGATATGGCATACATACATACAGAGGACATGGATTAGCCCCACAGATACATTGCCACCGAAAATGCTCCTCTACCGTGACCATTTTCTACAGATCTCAGACCAGCGCTTCATTGAGACTCCACGATACATGCCGACATACCTACCACACCACCTCCGAGTCATCATTGGGGAGCTTCGAGTTTTGTCACATCGGCTCGAGATCGAGAGTGGTCGGACCAGGGGAGTCCCTAGAGAGGAGAGGTGGTGCCCAATATGCCATACAGAGATACAGAGTGAGGAGCACTTTGTTACCAGATGCCCAGCATACTCAGATCTACGAGCACAGTTCCACATAGAGGAGTCACTACAGTTGTGCATGACCATGGGAGACCAGCTGAGGTTGGGACGTTTCCTCACAGCAGCGTATGAGAGACGAGAACAGTCGATACAACCCACATCAGACACGGGTGAGTACCCAGCAGACCATTACTCAGTTCTTTCAGCGAGATGGGCTACATCATAGGGGCCCACCTTCTAGAGGCATAGGGCTCCCGCTCCAGCACGCAGAGACACAGAGAGTGCGATGCAGACCACATAGGCCTGGATTCGGACGACCACGACTATACCAGGAGGATATCTCATGCATCATGATAGCCCACGACCACATGATGGAGCACAGACGCACCATCACCACCTCGGTAGCCTTCCTTCAGGAGGCACTCACACTGTCACCGATGTACCACATACTCCACCCACCTCCACCCATTATCTATAGTTAGGATATACATATTCACTCCTATCATGGGGGCGGCGGGGCCCCATGTATTAGGTGGCCATTATCTGCAGAGTCAGAGCCACATCTCCCCACACACCACTACATTATCCCCACTACCTCTCCATCACTCGATACACTATCATGTGGTTATTTCGATGCTTTTTCAGCCTACACAGTTTTGTGTAGCTAGTACTATTCCATTTTATTTCTACACAAGAGCTACTACAGTTGTACATGGTTTTGTCTCATAGGCCAAGTTTGGCCTTCGGAAGAAGTTAATCTCTCTCTCTCTCTCTCTCTCTCCTCTCTCTCTCTCTCTCTCTCTCTCTCTCTCTCTCTCTTCTCTCCTCTCTCTCTCTCTCTCTCTCTCTCTCTCTCTCTCTCTCTCTCTCTCTCTCTCTCTCTCTCTCTCTCTCTCTCTCTCTCTCTCTCTCTCTCTCTCTCTCTCTCTCTCTCTCTCTCTCTCTCTCTCTCTCTCTCTCTCTCTCTCTCTCTCTCTCTCTCTCTCTCTCTCTCTCTCTCTCTCTCCTCTCTCTCTCTCTCTCTCTCTCTCTCTCTCTCATACCGAACCTCTCCGCCCTGCTGCAACCATGGCTGCTGCCCTCCTCCCTGTCGCCCTGACATGCCCTGACCCTCTGAAATGCACTGACGCGCACTGACGCGCGGCCTCTGACGCGCACTGACCTGCTGCCCCTCTGACGCGCACTAACGCGCGGCCTCTGACGCAGCATCTGACGCACACTAATGCGTCCTCTGTTGCAGCATCTGCATCTGTACCTGCTGACGTGAAACCCTAAATCTGTACCTGAATCCTCTCTGTCTGCCCGTCGACGTGACCTAAATGTACCCGTCACGAAACCCTAAATCCGCCTTCTCCTCTGTACCCGAACCTGTACCCTAAGTCGGTACCCGACCAAGAGGCACAACTTGGATTCTAGGGTTTCAAAAATCTGCTCTTAGGGTTCTGAAGCCTTTCCCCCCCTTCTCTGCATTAAGTTCCAATCTCTCTTTGTTTTTAGAAGCAACACTAATGTTAGGGTTTGAAGACTCTGATTCTAGGGTTTCAAAGCCCTGACTTAGGATTTGGCACTTGTAGCCTGTTGTTCAAACAACCACAACCATCTATATCTTTTAACTCTCTCTCTCTCTCTCTCTCTCTCTCTCTCCTCTCTCTCTCTCTCTCTCTCTCTCTCTCTCTCTCTCTCTCTCTCTCTCTCTCTCTCTCTCTCTCTCTCTCTCTCTCTCTCTCTCTCTCCTCTCTCTCTCTCTCTCTCTCTCTCTCTCTCTCTCTCTCTCCTCTCTCTCTCTCTCTCTCCTCTCTCTCTCCTCTCTCTCTCTCTCTCTCTCTCCCCCCCCCCCCCCCCCCCAAGGCTCCCAAGTTGGAGGAACAGCTGGCCACCTTAGAGCATATCCTCCGAGAGTTAATAGGAAAACAGAAGAAAGAAGGAGATTCTGCACTGAACGGGGTTACCCGCAAAGTTGCCGCCCTCGAAGCAAAGGTGGCAACCTTGGAGAAGGAAAACGAGTCCCTTCGGGAAGAGCTTCTTGCTACCCGCAAGCAGCACTCACGGACCAGGAGGAGTTGTACACTGAGCTTACTAAGATGAGAACGAAACTCGACAGCATACGCGAGGAGGGGGAGATCGCCCCTCAGTTAGAGGACATTCGGGTGACTATCAAAAAGGAGTGCATGGAGGTGGTTCAGAGCGAGCTTGAGACTAAGAAGGATGATTGGGTCGAGGTTGTGAAAAAGAACCTTCGACAAGAGGCAAAGAAGAACCACCACCATGAGGAGATCCACATAGTACACACCACCATTGAGGAGGAGTGGATGCGACAGGCTCGCAAGCTTAATGTTCGTGTCTCCGGCCTCACAGAGACAGACGGATCACCAAAGCAGGACGGGCGTCGCTTATGCACATTACTTGGATACCTCGTGGATGAGCCTCTTCCTTTCACCAGAGCCTGGAGAGCAGGACGGGACACCATACGGAGCAGAGCACTTATCATTCAGTTCTCAGATGAGGCCAGGAGGAGAGACTTCCTCAGACGACGAGCGGTACTACGCACTACACCGGGCACCCCCATCTATTTAGAAGACGATCTCACACGGATGGAGGTAGAGCACAGACGCGCATGCATGCCGCGTGTCCTCTAGGCCCGACGAGAGGGACATCCTGCCCTATACAGAGACGGTCGTGTCATCATTGATGGACGGCCCATTGACTAGGGATTCGCGGCCTATGAGACAGCACAACAGGAGGTGCACTTTGCAGTCTGGAATTGCAATGGATCTTTGTGGACACATCCAGGACGCCTTGAGGAGGTGATGGAGGACAGAGACATGATCTTCTTGACAGAGACACACGAGAGCCAGGGGAGGAGCCTACCGAGGATTGAGGGCTATATGTGGGAGTCAGCTCACCGCCGACAGATGAGACAGCAAACCACACGAGGATCAGGAGGAGTAGCCGTGCTCTACAGATAGTCGCTACAGCACAGGGTACAGGTGGTAGCCAGAGACCCAGAGGCACGTTTCATGTGGATACGCCTCCAGCTATCAGAGGAGAGAGCGGTGTATTTTGCCGTATGCTATATTGCACCCACAGGCTCGCACTTCACACATTCCCCCGAGCAGCCCTTAGGAGGGGAGGGAACAGACACCACATCGCCATATGACTGCCTCAGTGACACCATTATGGAGTATACCGGGATGGGCGAAGTCTTCCTTGTAGGAGACTTCAATGCCCGGACTCAGAGCCACCAGTGTGATACTTATGACTTTGACGACCCTGAGATGCTTCATACCATAGGGGAGAGCCACCAGTGTGATACTTATGACTTTGACGACCCTGAGATGCTTCATACCATAGGGGATATGTCTACACTCAGAGCCTCAGCCGACACCGCCACACCCACCTCATACGGCAGATACCTACTCCAGGTGGAAGCAGCACACCGTCTCATTATATATAATGGGATGGCGACCTGGCCCACCTCGGGTGGCCTCACTTGCATTCCACCCACGACACCACATGGGGGTAGTGTGGTAGACTATGTTATCGGACCCCGGGAGGCGACGCATCTCATCACCTCATTCACTATCCCACCCATACCGATTGGAGCTGACCACGCATATCTTGCCCTATCCATTCGCGGCTCACCATGCATATCACACCCCCGTCACCATACAGCCACATGCCCATACCACCATTCACTTTAGACATGAGCTAGCACATATCTGTAGCTCCCATGTTCGAGAGCGCATCTACTCCCTTGATCCCTCTGCCTCATTGGACACCCTCACCACCCACTTCTCCTCGATCCTCCATACATCCGCTACTCTCAGCTTCCCATACACCACCCACAGCACCGCACATTCGACACGGTTGGGGCATACACCCCAGAATAGATGGTACGATGAGGAGTGTAGGCGACTATACCGACATCTCACCTGTGATATCCACCCTCTTCACGGCAGGCATGGTACGACAGGCCATCCATAGGCTTCAGCATGGCCGTTCAGCAGACCACACAGGGCTACAGGGTGAGCACTTTATATACGCAGCAGATGTAGTTTCCAACCTGATCACCCATCTCTTCAACCGTACTTTGGTTGAGGGATTACCTGACTCGTGGACTATGCATACTATTACGCCTATCCATAAGTCAGGCGATATGATGGATCCAGGGAACTACAGGACTATTATGATAGGCCATATCCTGGCCAAGATCTATGGGGCAGTACTAGAGGCAGAGCTAAGTACACACGCTGAGGCATCTAGGATCAGAGCACCCGGCCAGGCACGCTTCCACCGCACTTTCTCCACCATCGACCACATCTTCGTGCTTCCTTGCTTGATTGAGAGCGCGAAGGCGAGGAAGCATAGACTATACTTTTGCTTTGTGGATTTCCGCAAAGCCTTCGACATGGTTCCCCGAGAGAGACTACTACGGAGGCTCCAAGAGTTACAGCTACCATCAGACATGCTATGGGCCATCCATGCTCTGTATGCATGAGTCACAGGCAGGGTACGCTGCCCCGGCGGCCTATCAGACAACCTTGTTAGCACCATTGGTGTGAAACAAGGTTGCCCTCTCTCACCCACTCTCTTCGCTCTCTACATCGACGAGATCACGGAGTATATACAGCGAGCAGGAGGGCTAGGAGGAGACCTCGGAGGTACGCCAGTACACATCCTATTATATGCTGATGACATTGTCTTGCTTACATTTACAGGCACTCGATACCTTCTGCATGGAGAGAGGACTCACAGTGAACCTTGGCAAGACCAAGGTCATGATCTTTCATACCTCCAGGCAGCTGGAGGACAGATAGAGGTAGTGGACTCCTACGTCTACCTAGGTGTCACCTTCTGAGGTAGCACAGGGGTATTCTCCATGGCACAAGCAGCGAGAGATAGATTGACGCGAGGCTATGCGGCACTTGCAGGATTGGAGAGACGTTGCTTTCAGACACATTTTCAGGAGCCCCGGACTAAGGGGTGGCTCTTTGACACTCTAGTGACACCCGCATTGATGTATGCAGCAGCAGTTTCGGCACCTGGGATCACGGAGGCGATGTGGACGCAGATTGAGAGGCCCCAGTTCATCATGATCTCACGCTTGCTACACAGCAAGCCCTCCGTTCCACATGACATTATACGAGCTGAGCATGGCACACCACCGATGCTAGTGGAGGCCCTCTTCCAGTTGGTGACCTTTATTCTAAGGGTCAGAGAGCTCCCCACCAGCCGACTCACCAGGCTTGCATTTGAGAGCTCCAGACACTTAGCAGAGACAGGGCATGAGAGAGTATGGTATGCACAGACTTACTGATGGTTAGCAGACCATGGCATGAGCATTACCGATCTTCCCCCCTTTCAGTATGACCTCTCTTCCCCCCACATTAGCCTCTCTCGTTCGGAGAGGAATAGGATCATCCGTCAGGATCTACTACAGATACACGTCAGGGAGACATGGATAGCACCACGGGAGCTCTTCCCACAAAGAGGCAACACTACAGAGAGCACTTC
>CM035414.1:138169607-138192107 GCA_020310875.1 Ceratopteris richardii
ATACATTCACTCCCATCATGGGCCCCCATGTATTAGGTGGTCATTATCTGCAGAGTCAGAGGCACATCTCCCCATGCGCCACTACATTATTACATTATCCCCGCTACCTCTCCATCACCCGGTACACTGTCCTTCAGTTGTTTCCAGTCTTTTTCAGCCTACACAGTTTTGTGTAGCAAGTACTATTCCCTTTTATTTCTACACAAAGGTTACTACAGTTGTACATGGTTTTGTCTCATAGGCCAAGCTTGGCCTTTCGAAGACGTTAATATCACTTTCTTTCTTTCTTTCTTTCTTTCTAACCCTAATCCCACACCCAAACCCTAAACTCATGCCTTGAAACCCTAACCCTAACCCTATCCCAAGACTAACCCTAACCCTAACCCTAAACACTAAAACCCAACCTGCCTCTATTGCCAAGATGCTTATTTTAGTCTCCCCAACTAAGCTTAACCCTAAGCCAAAAAACTAAATTGCAAATCCAACCCTAACCTTAACTAGAGCCCAAACCCTAACCTTAACTAGAGCCCCAACCCTAACACCTCTCTCTCTCTCTCTCTCTCTCTCTCTCTCTCTCTCTCTCTCTCTCTCTCTCTCTCTCTCTCTCTCTCTCTCTCTCTCTCTCTCTCTCTCTCTCTCTCTCTCTCTCTCTCTCTCTCTCTCTCTCTCTCTCTCTCTCTCTCTCTCTCTCTCTCTCTCTCTCTCTCTCTCTCTCTCTCTCTCTCTCTCTCTCTCTCTCTCTCCGACATCAGATTGCAGAGATCCAGGCTCGTCACCATGGCGCCATGGAGGAGAGACGATTCCAGATGATGGCTGATCCCGTTGCAGCTATCACGATGGCCCTGACTCCACCTCCACCTATGTATCACATCTTGCACCCGCCCATTAGCACAGGATGGAGCTAGTTAGTCGTTTCAGATGCATTCCCATGCTTGTTGTACTACCCCTTTGCATATAGACTGCCATAGATATCGCACTCCATACACCCCCCCCTTTCATGGGTATCTCCACACGCATTTCACGGAGATATGTATCAGCTTTACCAGTTTCTTTTTCAGCACTTTTATCTTCTCTGATAGACAGAAGATACACCCATGTACATCGCTTTGTCTCATAGGCCGAGTTCGGCCTCCTAATAGACGTAAAAACACTTTCTCTTTCTCTTCTCTTCTCTCTCTCTCTCTCTCTCTCTCTCTCTCTCTCTCTCTCTCTCTCTCTCTCTCTCTCTCTCTCTCTCTCTCTCTCTCTCTCTCTCTCTCTCTCTCTCTCTCTCTCTCTCTCTCTCTCTCTCTCTCTCTCTCTCTCTCTCTCTCTCTCTCTCTCTCTCTCTCTCTCTCTCTCTCTCTCTCTCTCCCCCCCCCCCCAAGTTAGAAGAACAAATGGCTGCCTTAGAGCATACCCTCCGAGAGTTGATAGGGAAACATAAAAAAGAAGGAGACTCTGGACTTGACAGAGTTACCCGAAGAGTCTCCGCCCTCGAAGCTTGAGGGCCATATGTGGGAGTAAGCTCACCGCTGACAGATGCGACACCACACCACACGAGGATCAGGAGGCGTAGCCGTGCTCTATAGATAGTCACTACAACACAAGATACAGGTGGTAGCCACAGATCCAGAGGCACGTTTTATGTGGGTACGCCTCAAGCTATGAGAGGAGAGAGCAGCGTATTTCGCTGCATGCTATATTGCACCCATTGGCTCACGCTTCACACACTCCCCCGAGCAACCCTCAGGGGGAGAGGGATCAGACACATCTCCATATGAGTGCCTTAGTGACACCATCATGGAGTATACCGGGATGGACGAAGTCTTCCTTGTAGGAGACTTCAATGCCCGCACTCAGAGCCACTAGTGTGAAATCTACGATTTTGATGATCCTGAGATGCTTCGCACCATGCAGGACATGTCTACACTCAGAGCCTCAGCCGACACCGCCACACCTACCTCATATGGCCGACACCTACTCCAGATGGCAGC
This sequence comes from Ceratopteris richardii, assembly GCA_020310875.1. Taxonomy (NCBI): domain Eukaryota; kingdom Viridiplantae; phylum Streptophyta; class Polypodiopsida; order Polypodiales; family Pteridaceae; genus Ceratopteris; species Ceratopteris richardii. Next base: position 138,171,584 of record CM035414.1, read on the forward strand.
AGCACACAGTCTCATTATATATAATGGGATGGCGACATGGCCCACCTCGGGTGGTCTCACATGCATCCCACCCACGACACCGCATGGAGGCAGTGTGGTAGACTATGTTATCGGATCCCCGGTGGAGACTCATCTCATCACCTCATTCACCATCCCACCCATACCGATTGGAGCTGATCATGCATATCTCGCCCTATCCATACGCGGCTCACCATGCATACCCACCACCATACAGCCACACGCCCATACCACCATTCACTTTAGACATGAGCTATCAAATATCTATAGCTCCCATGTTCGAGAGCGCATCTACTCCCTTGAACCCCTCCGCCCCATTAGACACCCTCACCGCCCACTTCTCCTCGATCCTCCACACATCCCCTACTCTCAGCTTTCCATACACCACCCATAGCGCTGCACATTCGACACGGCTAGGGCATACACCTTAGAATAGGTGGTACGATGAGGAGTGTAGACGACTATACCGACATCTTAGAGCACAGAGTATCTTGGGATCCATCACACAGAGGGAGGCACGACGAAAGATGCGAGCCCTCACACGCCGGAAGAGGCGAGCTTTCGAGGAGAGACAGGAGGCAGAGCTGTTTGACCTTCTCATGAGTAGAGATTGCGCCACCGCGTGGAGGGCCCTCCGTGAGCCACGCCCACCTACACCCATAGCAGATCCTGAGACTTGGCACACCTATGCCCAGAGATTATATGACGTCCCATGACAAGGACAGCCACCATTGTCGATCCGTCCCACACCGCGTCATGTGATATCTACCCTATTCACAACAGGCATGGTACGACAGGCCATCCATAGGCTACAACATGGCCGTTCAGCAGACCACACGGGACTACAGGGCGAGCACTTTATATACGCAGTAGATGTAGTCTCCCACATGATCGCCCATCTCTTCAACCCTGCTTTGGTTGAGGGATTACCTTACTCGTGGACTATGCATACCATTGCGCCTATCCATAAGTCTAGCCATATGATGGACCCAGGGAACTACAGGACTATTATGATAGGCCACATCCTGGCCAACATCTATGGGGCACTACTAGAGGCAAAGCTCAGTACATACACTGAGGGAGCTCGGATCAGAGCACCCGGTCAGGCAGGCTTCCGCCGCACTTCCTCCACCATCGACCACATGTTCGTACTTCGTTGCTTGCTTGAGCGCGCGAAGGCGAGGAAGCAAAGACTTTACTGTTGCTTTGTGGATTTCCGCAAAGCCTTCGACATGGTCCCTCGAGAGAGACTACTACGGAGACTCCAGGAGTTGGAGCTACCATCAGATATGCTGTGGGCCATCCATGCTTTGTATGCACGAGTCATAGGCAAGGTGCGCTACCCCGGCAGCCTATCAGACAGCCTTGTCAGCACCATTGGTGTGAAACAAGGTTGCCCTCTCTCACCCACTCTCTTTGGTCTCTACATCGACTAGATCACCGAGTATATACAGCGAGTGAGAGGAGGGGTTGCAGTCACATTTACAGGCGCTCGATACCTTTTGCATGGAGAGAGGACTCACAATGAACCTTGGCAAGACCAAGGTCATGATCTTCCATACCTCCAGGACAATACGCCATCGCGCCTCCTTCACCGCAGCTCGAGGCCAGAGAGAGGTAGTGGACTCCTACATCTACCTAGGTATCACCTTCTCGGGCAACACAGGGGTATTCTCCATGGCACAGGCAATGAGAGATAGATTGACGCGAGGCTTTGCGGCACTGGCAGGATTGGAGAGACCTCGACGACCGAGATCCCCACTCCGGAAAGCCCGTCCCCACCAGAGAGAGATTAAGGCGATTCAGGCATGCAATGACATGGAGATACGAAGATGTCAGCAGCGGACCCCCGTCGACCTCAATGTGCAGCGCATTTTGCGGATCGCCACAATGCCTTATCCACCGACGCATTATATCCTATACCCACTCCAGACATTTAGAGGGTTACGACACCACCGAGCCTCCCCTCCCTATGCATATCATATTTGTATCTCACCTATTGAGCATATAGAGTGCATGCCCATAGCACCCCACACCTTCGACACCAGCCATTATCATCCACTCCTTTTATATTTTGTTTTGTACTCTCACTTTATTTTCCTTTTGGGATCATAGTGGATTGGATCATCCTAATGTTAGGCATGGAGGGTTGGTAAAGACACGTCCCGACCACGAGCACTCATCCTTCGTATGAGCTCTGAGGATACACATATAGTCTTCTTCCAACGACGACCAGTACTACGCGGACTACCTGGAGGAGCTTTATATATGGACGAGGATCTCACGAGGATGCAGATAGAGCACCGTCGGACATGTATGCCACATATTCTTCAAGCCCGACGAGAGGGAAAGAAGGCTTTCTACTGGGACGGTAAAGTCTTCATCGACGGACACCCTATCAAATAGGGATACGTGGCCTATGAGGCAACACCATATCGGGAGTCACCACTCAAACCAGCAGTATGGAGCAGTATGGAACTACAATGGAGCACTTTGGACACGGCCAGACCGATTGGAAGAGATCCTAGACACTCATGACTTTGCTTGCATCATAGAGACCCATGAGAGCCCAGAGAGAGGTCTACCTCGCATTGCAGGTTTTCATTGGGAATCTGCATTTAGGACCACGACGAGACAGAGTACAGCACGAGGGTCGGGGGGTGTTGCCATCATATTTAGACAGGAGATACAAAGCCGGATCCATATCATAGGAAGAGACAAGGAGGCACGATTCATGTGGGTCCGCATGGAGATAGGACCAGAGATCTGAGTTTACATTGCCATATGCTACTTCCCACCTCGCGGATCCCGATACACAGGACGGGACCTTGGGGGACTGACCCGAGAGAGAGACTCACCATACACAGCACTTTCAGATGAGATACTACATTACAGTACCCTAGGTGAAGTCTTCATTATTGGAGACTTCAATGGCCGCACCCAGTCACGTCAGTGTGAGGCATATGACATGGACCATCCACAACTCATGAGGGGCAACGATCCGGATGAGACGAGCACTAGTAGAGTATCAACAGGTATGGGTGAGGACACCACCGGGTATGGCAGACATCTCCTTGAGTTAGGCAGCCTACACCATCTCATTATATATAATGGGATGCATCATTGGCCACGCTCGGGCGGACTTACTTGCTTCCCTCACGGAGGGGGTGAGAGCACGATCGACTACATTTTAGGTACATCTCTGGAGCTTCACTTCTCCCCTCACTTAGTATTGGACGACGCCCACTTGGTGCTGACCATACGTATATCACATTCACACTTTCATCTCCTATCCCATTAGACCCTCCCTCACTCATCGAGCCACACACCACAATACACTTCACACACGAGCTCTCACATGTTTACGCACACCACTTACAAACCAAGCTACTCTCCATCGATCCTCTCTCATCTTTGGACACACTTACATCATAGATCACCACCACACCATCCTTCATGACTCAGCTATCCACAGTTTTGCACATCGCACACATACACATCCTCCGCGCAAAGGATCCATGCCCCGAAACCGTTGGTACAATGTAGATTGTCGAGAGCTACGGAAGCATCTACGGATTTTAGAGCTTAGAGGGGATATTACACACAGACAGGCACAGCATCGCATGCAGAGCCTTACTCGCCGCAAGCGGCGGGAATGGGAGGAGAGACAGTACTAGGATATCTACCATTTGCTCATGAGCCGGGATAGTGTAGTAGCGTGGCGACATCTAAGGGAGAGGAGAGAACAGACACCCATTCGGGACCCGAGCATTTGGCATAGCTATGCACAGAGCCTATGCGAGATCCCAGACCAGCCCCCCATTCCCAGGCCACAGAGCTCACGCCCCACTAGCTCTCACTTCTTCACACCCACTATGGTGAGCCGTGCTATTTCCCATTTACAGCATGGAAGAGCTCATGACGACTTCAGTTTACAGGTAAAGCATCTCATCTACGGATGCACGACTCTTGCACCACTCATTGCCCACCTCTTCAACCATGCACTGTTTAAAGGGTTCCTCGACTCATGGACTGAGCACACCATAGTGCCCAATCATAAGTCAGGTGATGTTATGGATCCAGCTACATACCGGATGATCATGATTGGCCCCATATTGGCCAAATTATCTGGGGCAGTGCTAGAGACAGAGTTGAGCACCCTCGCCGAGAGGAAGGGGATCAGGGCTCTAGGACAGGCAGGTTTCAAACGAGATTACTCTACCATTGACCAAATCTTCACTCTGAGATGCCTGATCGACAAGGCAAGAGTGAGGAAGAGGAAATTATACTCCTGCTTTGTGGACTTCCGCAAAGCCTTCGATACAGTTCCCAGAGAGAGACTTTTCACATGCCTGCTTGATATCGGTGCTCCAGATGAGATGATATGGGGGATCTATGCCTTATATGAGAGAGTATCTGGTAGAGTCAGATGTCCTGGAGGCTTATCTCACTCACTTGCTAGCACCATCGGAGTGAAGCAAGGATGCCCTCTTTCACCCATCCTCTTTGATCTATACATTGATGAGATAGTGGACTTCATACGACAGTAGGGAGGGGAGCGCGTTGAGGTACGAGGGACCACTGTTCATATTCTTTTATACGATGACGATATTGTGCTGGTTTCAGAGTCTGACGAAGGTCTGCAGCACCACCTACGTGGCCTAGACGACTTCTGCATACATAGAGGGCTATCTGTGAACCTTGATAAAACCAAGTTTATGATTTTTCATACATCAGCACAGGTGAGGAGACATGGTTGTTTCAGAGTAGCAGGCAGACCAATTGAGGTAGTCGGATCATATGTCTATCTCCGAGCGACATTCACAGCAGCCTATGGAGTTTTCTCTATGTCTCAAGCAGCCCAGGATCGCATCACACGTGGATACGCATCACTAGCCTTAATGGAGAGAAAGTGCCACCAGGCAGACTTTCAGGAGCCCCACACAAAGGGATGGCTCATCGACACTTTGGTTACACCATCGCTCATGTATGGAGCAGCCATATCGGGGCCAGGGTTAGCTACTTCAGCATGGATAGCATTGGAGAGGCCACATATTCTCATGATTGCCAGACTCATCCACAGCAAGCCTTCGATACCACATGATATCATCATAGCAGAGCTTGTTGTACCACCGATGGTAGTAGAGGCACTGTTCCAGACAGTATGCCTATTACACAGGATCCGGAGCATGGATACAGAGCACATAACTTACCGAGCTTTCCAGGCATCACGTGACATGGCATTAGCTGGAGACACTTCTTCATGGTACGCACAGACACGAGATTGGCTGGCCCACCATGGGTTTGACATAGACAGACTACCACCACTACAGTATGACTTAAAGGCCCCCACCTATTCGCTCTCCCATCAGGAGAGGAATAGGGTCATTCGACAGGAGATATGGCATACATACATACAGAGGACATGGATTAGCCCCATGGGTACATTGCCACAGAAAATGCTTCACTACCACGAGCATTTTCTACAAATCTCAGACGAGGGCTTCATTGAGACTCCACGATACATGCAGACATACCTACTACACCACCTTCGAGTCGACATTGGGCAGCTTCGAGTTTCATCCCATCAGCTCAAGATCGAGAGTGGTCGGACCAGGGGAGTCCCTAGAGAGGAGAGGTGGTGCCCAGTATGCCATATAGAGATAGAGAGCGAGGAGCACTTTGTTATCAGATGTCGAGCATACTCAGATCTATGAGCAGAGTTCCACATAGAGGAGTCACTTCAGTTGTGCATGACCACTGGAGACCTACGGAGGTTGGGACGTTTCCTCACGGCAGCATATGAGAGACGAGATCAGTCCCTACAGCCCACGCATCAGACACGTGTGAGTACCCAGCAGACCATTACTCAGTTCTTTCAACGAGATGGGCTACATCAGACGGGCCCGCCTTCCCGAGGCATAGGACTCACTCTCAAGTAGGCAGCGGCACAGAGAGTACGACGTCAACCACATAGGGCTGGATACGGACGACCAACACTATACCAGGAGCATATTTCACGCATCATGATAACCCATGACCACATGATGTAGTAGAGGCGCACCACCACCACCTTGGTAGCCTTCCTTCAGGAGACACTCAGACCGCTACCGATGTATCACATACTCCATCCACCCCCACCCATTATCTGTAGTTAGGATATATATATTCACTCCCATCATGGGCCCCCATGTATTAGGCGGTCATTATCTGCAGAGTCAGAGCCACATCTCCCCATGCACCACTACATTACTACATTATCCCCACTAGCTCTCCATCACCCGGTACACTATCCTCATACGCCAAGTTTGGCCTTTCGAAGACGTTAATCAATCTCTCTCTCTCTCTCTCTCTCTCTCTCTCTCTCTCTCTCTCTCTCTCTCTCCTCTCTCTCTCTCTCTCCTCTCTCTCTCTCTCTCTCTCTCTCTCTCTCTCTCTCTCTCTCTCTCTCTCTCTCTCTCTCTCTCTCTCTCTCTCTCTCTCTCTCTCTCTCTCTCTCTCTCTCTCTCTCTCTCTCTCCTCTCTCTCTCTCTCTCTCTCTCTCTCTCTCTCTCTCTCCCCTCCCTCTCTCTCTCAGGAGGCATGGTACGACAGGCCATCCATAGCCTACAGCATGGCCGTTCAGCAAACCACACGGGGCTACAGGGAGAGCACTTTATATACGCAGCAGATGTAGTTTCCCACTTGATCGCCCATCTCTTCAACCGTGCTTTGGTTGAGGGATTACCAGACTCATGGACTATGCATACCATTACGCCTATCCATAAGTCCGGCGATATGATGGACCCAGGGAACTACAGGACTATTATGATAGGCCATATCCTGGCCAAGATCTATGGGGCAGCACTAGAGGCAGAGCTCAGTACACACGCTGAGGCAGCGGGGATCAGAGCACCCGGCCAGGTAGGCTTCCGCCGCACTTTCTCCACCATCGACCCACAGCTCTTCAGGGGGCCTAGAGAGATCAGGGCTTTATTGGGGACAGAGGACCAGCGCCCTCTAGGTCGTTTCCTAGTAGAGCTCCAGCACCACCGCGCATCACTCCTCCAGCAGAAGATGGAGATACACCAGGCCCCCCCCCCCCCCTTAGACTCATATTACAGATTTTTTCAGACCCACATACACTCGAGGGCCCAGCTCGATGCGGGGTGTCACATTACACAGGGCAGAGGAGCTTAGACGACAGCGTCGACGACCGAGACCCCTTGTCCGGAGAGCTCGTCCACATCAGAGAGAGATTCAGGCGATTCACGCAAGCCATGACATGGAGATACACAGACGTCAGCAGCGCACCCCTATCGATTTGGACGCCCAGAGCATTTTGAGGATCGCCATGATGCCTTACCCACCGATGTATTATATCCTACACCCACTCCAGGCATTTAGGGGGTTGTGACACCTTCGAGCCTCCCCTCCCTATGCATATCATGTTTGTATCTCACCCATTGAGCATATAGAGTGCATACCCATAGCACCCCACACCCTTGATGCCAGCTACTATCCCTCCTTTTATACCCGTTTGTAGTACTCACACTTTATTTTCGTTTTGGATCACAGTGGATTGGATCATACTGATGTATATGTTTTGTCACATAGGCCGATTTTTGCCTCTAATAGACGTTAAAAAGTCTTTCTTTCTCTCTCTCTCTCTCTCTCTCTCTCTCTCTCTCTCTCTCTCTCTCTCTCTCTCTCTCTCTCTCTCTCTCTCTCTCTCTCTCTCTCTCTCTCTCTCTCTCTCTCTCTCTCTCTCTCTCTCTCTCTCTCTCTCTCTCTCTCTCTCTCTCTCTCTCTCTCTTTTTCTCTCTCTCTCCCTCCCGTCTTCATCGCAAGTCTTTAGGCTCCGCACACTGAGCATTTTTTTATCTTCGAATGCAATGAGTGCTACGGCTAAGAAGGACGATTTGACAAAAATGGAGGACAAACTGACCATAGGTGTAATAGAAAACAGGAAGATGGTGGACTCCACTATCACAGCCATCATCAGCCGCCTCTCAAAGCTCGAGAAGGAAGTAGAAACTTATCATAAGGAGAGGGAAGCATGGCAGAAAGAGAAAGAAGAGTATGAGAGGGAGAGAAACAAAGAAAAAGAAGAATGGGCTAAGGAAAGGGCAAACATGAAAGAGGAATTGGAGCTCCTCAAAGCTTCAATGGTCTATCTCACACCCGAAGAGGGAGAGATTAATATGAACAAGACAGAAGCTCTAAAAGAAGAACTCACCAAAGCTTTGACGGCGAGCATGGAAAATAAATTAGAAGCTACCAAAGAAGGATCGATCGACATAGTGAAAAAGAACATCAAAAAAGAAGCCAAAGAGGAAGCACAAAAGGAAAAAGCAGTCATCGTGCACACCACCATTGAAGAAGAAAAGATGAGACATGCCCGTCGTCTCAATGTACGCATTACGGGCATTGTAGAAAAAGAAGGCTCTACACCCGAGTCCGACGGGAAGACACTATGCAGGATGCTCGGCTACAAAGAGGACTCCCCTCCATTTATCAGGTCTTGGAGAACGGGACGAGACCCCACGAAGAAGAGAGCTCTCATTCTACACTTCCCTTCAGAAGATGTAAGATCTACTTTCCTACGCAAGAGGGTGATTCTGAGAGCACTTGATGGCCCCCCCATCTACCTTGATGATGATCTCACACCCATGCAAGTAGCACACCGCCGGGCATGCATGCCGAGAGTACACCAAGCTCGCAAAGAAGGAAAGAAGGCTTCATACAGAGATGGTCGTATCATCATTGATGGCAAGGCCATCCCATAGGGATTCGCGACCTGTGAGACACTCGAGGAGATACACCTTGCAGTTTGGAACTACTGCAATGGAGATCTATGGACACACCCAGAGAGGTTGGAAGAGGTGCGCAAAGGCAAAGACATCAGTATGCTCACAGAGACACATGAGAGCCCGGACCAGGGCCTACCTCGAGTCCACGGTTTCCAGTGGGAGTCCACATACAGAGAGTGTACACGTCAGCACACCACCAGAGGATCAGGAGTAGCCATACTCTTCAGAGATGGACTTCAGAGCAGGATACAGATAGTCACACGTGACTCACAGGCCAGATATCTTTGGATTCGACTCCATCTCTCACAGAAGCGGATCATCTTCATAGCTTTATGCTACTTTGCTCCCTCTAGCTCGCGCTTCGCTATCATAGACAGAGAGGAGGACTCACCATACACTTGCTTGTCAGAACAGATTACAGAGTACTCTGCATTAGGGGAAGTCTTCCTTATGGGAGACTTCAATGCCAAGACAGGCAATGATCAGTGTGAGATATTTGACCCAGAAGACCCACAGATACTACGTACCATAGAGGATGAGTCTAGAGCTCGAGCTTCAGCGGACTCTACACACACTCATTATGGCACGCACTTACTCAGACTAGGCTCTCGACATAATATCGTTATCTATAACGGAATGGCTCAGTGGCCTACCTTAGCAGGATTGACATGCATACCACACTCAGTCACAGATGGAAGGGGAAGTTCAGTAGATTACGTCATGGGATCTAGAGAGTCCATTCACCTACTTACCTCATTCACAATCCCACCCATACCCATTGGGGCCGATCACGCATACATCGCTCTCCCTCTCAAGGGAGACACCCCTACACGCACACCCGCAGATAGGCCATATCCTGGCCAAGATGTATGGGGCAGTACTAGAGGCAGAGCTCAGTACACGCGCTGACAGAGACTATACTGGATGTTCTTTTGTGCTAGTGGAGGCCCTCTTCCAGTTGGTGACCTTTATTCTGAGAGTCACAGAGCTCCCCACCAGCCGACTCACCTGGCTTGCATTTGAGAGCTCTAGACATTTGACAGAGACAGGGCATGAGAGAGTATGGTATGCACAGACTTACCGATGGTTAGCGGACCATGGCATGAGCATTATGGATCTCCCCCCTTTTCACTATGACCTCTCTTCCCCCCACATTACTCTCTCTGGTTCGGAGAGGAATAGGATCATCCGTCAGGACCTACTACAGACACACGTCAGGGACACATGGATAGCACCACGGAAGCCTCTTCCCACAAAGAGGCAACACTACAGAGAGCACTTCCTGACTGTGACAGCGGATGGTTTCATTCAAAGACCACGATACATGGATACATATATGGCACCAGCTCAGAGAGTGGCCATTGGGCAACTCAGAGTATCATCACACCAGCTCGAGATTGAGGTTGGTCGAGCCACACATACCCCGAGGGATGAGAGATCATGCAAGATATGTAGAGAGGACATGGAGGACGACGAGCACTACACATGTAGATGCCAGGCATATGAGGACATCAGAGACCGCTACCCACAGCTCTTCAGGGGGCCCAGAGAGATCAGGGCTTTATTGGGGACAAAGGACCAGCGCCCTCTAGGTCGTTTCCTAGTAGAGCTCCAGCACCGCCGTGCCTCACTCCTCCAGCAACAGATGGAGATACACATGCCCCCCCCCCCCCCCCCCCCCCTCAGACTTATATTACAGATTTTTTCAGACCCACAGCCACTCGAGGACCCAGCTGATGCAGGGTGTCACATTACACAGAGCGGAGGAGCTTAGACGACAGCTTCGAAGTCCACATCAAAGAGAGATTCAGGCGATTCACGCACGCCATGACATTAGATACGGAGACGTCAGCAGCGCACCCCTATCGATTTGGACGTTCAGAGCATTTTGAGGATCGCCATAATGCCTTACCCACCGATGAATTATATCCTACACCCACTCCAGGCATTTAGTGGGTTGTGATACCATCGAGCCTCCCCTCCCTATGCATATCATTTTTGTATCTCACCCATTGAGCATATAGAGTGCATACCCATAGCACCCGACACCCTTGATGCTAGTTACTATCCACTCCTTTTATACCCGTTTGCAGTACTCACACTTTATTTTCCTTTTGGGATCACATTGGATTGAATCATACTGATGTATATGTTTTGTCTCATAGGCCGATTTTGGCCTCTAATAGACGTTAAAAAGTCTCTCTCTCTCTCTCTCTCTCTCTCTCTCTCTCTCTCTCTCTCTCTCTCTCTCTCTCTCTCTCTCTCTCTCTCTCTCTCTCTCTCTCTCTCTCTCTCTCTCTCTCTCTCTCTCTCTCTCTCTCTCTCTCTCTCTCTCTCTCTCTCTCTCTCTCTCTCTCTCTCCCCGTGATAGAGGATATCGGGCCCCGAGACATCACCGACATCAGATTGCAGAGATCCAGGCTCGTCACCATCGCTCCATGGAGGAGAGACGATTCCGAATGATGATTGCAGCTATCACGATGGCCCTGACTCCACCTCCACCTATGTATCACATCTTACACATGCCCACTAGCACAGGATGGAGCTAGTTAGTCATTTCAGATGCATTCGCATGCTTGTTGTACTACCCCTTTGCATATAGACTGCCATAGATATCGCACTCCATACACCCCCCCCCTTTCATGGGTATCTCCACACGCATTTCACGGAGATATGTATCAGCTTTACCAGTTTCTTTTTCAGCACTTCTATATAGAAGATACACCCATGTACATCAATTTGTCTCACAAGCCGAGTTCGGCCTCCTAATAGACGTAAGGCACTTTCTTTCTTTCTTTCTTTCTTTCTCTCTCTCAAAGGTTACTTCAATTGTACATGGTTTTGTCTCATAGGCCAAGTTTGGCCTTTCAAAGACGTTAATCTCCCTCCCTCCCCCTCTCCCCCTCTCTCTCTCTCTTTCTTTCTTTCTCTCTCTCTCCCCCCACGACGTGCTTCACCCCTCCCCCCCTCAGCCCAAACACCGAGAGGGGTGACTCTTCAGGAGTCTCAGACTGCACCCCGTACTAGAGGATATCGGGCCCCGCGACATCACAGACATCAGATTGCAGAGATCCAGGCTCATCACCATCACGCCATGGAGGAGAGACGATTCCAGATGATGGCTGATCCCGCTGCAGCTATCACGATGGCCCTGACTCCACCTCCACCTATGTATCACATCTTACACCCGCCCACTAGCACAGGATGGACCTAGTTAGTCATTTCAGATGCATTCCCATGCTTGTTGTACTACCCCTTTGCATATAGACTGTCATAGATATCGCACTCCATACATCCCCCCACTTTCATGGGTATCTCCACACCCATTTCACGGAGATATGTATCAGCTTTACCGGTTTCTTTTTCAGCACTTTTATCTTCTCTGATAGACAGAAGATACAGCCATGTACATCGATTTGTCTCATAGGCCGAGTTCGGCACCCTAATAGACGTAAAAACACTTTCTTTCTTTCTTTCTCTCTCTCTCTCTCTCTCTCTCTCTCTCTCTCTCTCTCTCTCTCTCTCTCTCTCTCTCTCTCTCTCTCTCTCTCTCTCTCTCTCTCTCTCTCTCTCTCTCTCTCTCTCTCTCTCTCTCTCTCTCTCTCTCTCTCTCTCTCTCTCTCTCTCTATGGAGTATACCAGGATGGGTGAAGTCTTCCTTGTAGGAGACTTCAATGCCCGCACTCAGAGCCACCGGTGTGATATCTACGACTTTGACGACCCTGAGATGCTTCGTACCATAGAGGACATGCCTACAGTCAAAGCCTCAGTCCACACCGCCACACCCACCCCATACGGCCGACACCTACTCCAGATGGAAGTAGCACACCGTCTCGTTATATATAATGGGATGGGGACCTGGCCCACCTCGAGCGGTCTCACCTGCATTCCACCCACGACACCACAGGGAGGCAATGTGGTAGACTATGTTATCGGACCCCCGGAGGCGACACATCTCATCACCTCATTCACTATCCCACCCTTACCGATTGGAGCTGATCACGCATATCTTGCCCTATCCATTCGCGGCTCAACATGCATATCCCACCCCGTCACCATACAGCCACGAACCCATATCACCATTCACTTTAGACATAAGCTAGCACATATCTATAGCTCCCATGTTCGAGAGCGCATCTACTCCCTTGATCCCTTTGCCTCCTTGGACACCCTCACCGCCCACTTCTCCTCGATCCTCCATACATCTGCTACTCTGAGCTTCCCATACACCACCCACAGTTGTGCACATTCGACACGGCTGGGGCATACACCCCAGAATAGATGGCACGGTGAGGAGTGTAGGCGACTATACTAACATCTCAGAGCACAGAGTATCTTGGGATCCATCACAGAGAGGGAGGCACGACGAGAGATGCGAGCCCTCACACGCCGGAAACGGCGAGCTTTCGAGGAGGGACAAGAGGCAGAGTTGATCGACCTTCTCATGAGTAGGGATTGTGCCACTGCGTGGAGGGCACTACGTGAGCCACGCCCACCTACACCCATAGCAGATCCTCCAACTTGGCACACCTACGCCCAGAGGTTATATGACGTCCCACGGCGGCCACCATTGCCGATTCCTTCCACAGCGCGTCCTGTGATATCCACCCTCTTCACGGCAGGCATGGTACGACAGGCCATCCATAGGCTACAGCATGGCCGCTCAGCAGACCACACGGGGCTACAGGGAGAGCACTTTATATATGCAACAGATGTAGTTTCCCACTTGATCGCCCATCTCTTCAACTGTGCTTTGGTTGAGGGGTTACCTGACTCATGGACTATGCATACCATTACGCCTATCCATAAGTCCGGCGATATGATGGACCCAGGGAACTACAGGACTATTATGATAGGCCATATCCTCGCCAAGATCTATGGGGCAGTACTAGAGGCAGAGCTCAGTACACGCGCTCACGGAGGTCGGATCAAAGCACCCGGCCAAGCAGGCTTTCGTCGCACTTTCTCCACCATCGACCACATCTTCGTGCTTCGTTGCTTGATTGAGAGCGTGAAGGTGAGGAAGCAGAGACTATACTGTTGCTTTGTGGATTTCCGCGAAGCCTTCGACATGGTCCATCGAGAGAGACTACTGCGGAGGCTCTAGGAGTTACAGCTACCATCGGACATGCTATGGGCCATCCACGCTTTGTATGCACGAGTCACAAGCAGGGGACGCTGCCCCGGCGGTCTATCAGACAGCCTTGTTAGCACCATTGGTGTGAAACAAGGTTGCCCTCTCTCACCCACTCTCTTCGGTCTCTACATCGACGAGATCACGGAGTATATACAGCGAGCAGGAGGGCGAGGAGGAGACCTCGGAGGTACTCCGGTACACATCCTATTATATGCTGATGACATTGTCCTGCTTTCAGAGTCACAGGAGGGGTTGCAGTCACATTTACAGGCGCTTGATACCTTTTGCATGGAGAGAGGACTCACAGTGAACCTTGGCAAGACCAAGGTCATGATCTTCCATACCTCCAGGACAGTACGCCATCGTTCCTCTTTCACAGGAGCTCGAGGACAGATAGAGGTAGTGGACTCCTACGTCTACCTAGGTGTCACCTTCTCGGGAAGCACAGGGGTATTCTCCATGGCACAGGCCGCGAGAGATAGATTGACGCGAGGCTATGCGGCACTTACAGGATTGGAGAGACGCTGCTTTCAGACACATTTTCAGGAGCCCCGGACTAAGGGGTGGCTCTTTGACACTAGTGACACCCGCATTGATGTATGCAGCGGCAATATGGGCACCACGGATCACAGAGGCGATGTGGGCGCGGATTGAGAGGCCCGAGGTCACCATGATCTCACGCTTGCTGCGCAGCAAGCCCTCGTTCCACATGACATTATACGAGCTGAGCTTGGCACACCACGGATGCTTGGCATTTTGAGGATCGCCATAATGTCTTACCCACCGATGCATTATATCCTACACCCACTCCAGGCATTTAGTGGGTTGTGATACCATCGAGCCTACCCTCCCTATGCATATCATATTTGTATCTCACCCAGTGAGCATATAGAGTGCATACCCATAGCCCCCCACACCCTTGATGCCAGTTACTATCCACTCCTTTTATACCCGTTTGCGGTACTCACACTTTATTTTCCTTTTGGGATCACATTGGATTGGATCATACTGATGTATATGTTTTGTCTCATAGGCCGATTTTGGCCTCTAATAGACGTTAAAAAGTCTCTCTCTCTCTCTCTCTCTCTCTCTCTCTCTCTCTCTCTCTCTCTCTCTCTCTCTCTCTCTCTCTCTCTCTCTCTCTCTCTCTCTCTCTCTCTCTCTCTCTCTCTCTCTCTCTCTCTCTCTCTCTCTCTCTCTCTCTCTCTCTCTCTCTCTCTCTCTCTCTCTCTCTCTCTCTCTCTCTCTCTCTCTCTCTCTCTCTCTCTCTCTCTCTCTCTCTCTCTCTCTCTCTCTCTCTCTCTCTCTCTCTCCCCCCCTCCCCCCCCCCCACGACGTGCTGCACCCTTCCCCCCTCAGCCCACACACCGAGAGGGGTGACTCTTCAGCAGGCTCAGGCTGCTCGAGCTAGGAGACGACCCCGTGCTAGAGGATATCGGGCCCCGAGACATCACCGACATCAGATTGCAGAGATCCAGGCTCGTCATCATCGCGCCATGGAGGAGAGACGATTCGAGATGATGACTGATCCTGCTGCAGCTATCACGATGGCCCTGACTCCACCTCCACCTATGTATCACATCTTACACCCGCCCGGCGCCCACTAGCACAGGATGGAGCTAGTTAGTCGTTTCAGATGCATTCCCATGCTTGTTGTACTACCCCTTTGCATATAGACTGCCATAGATATCGCACTCCATACACCCCCCCTTTCATGGGTATCTCCACTCGCATTTCACGGAGATATGTATCAGCTTTACCAGTTTCTTTTTCAGCACTTTTATATTCTCTGATAGACAGAAGATACACCCATGTACATCGATTTGTCTCATAGGCCGAGTTCGGCCTCCTAATAGACGTAAAAACACTTTCTTTCTTTCTTTCTTTCTCTCTCTCAAAGGTTACTACAGTTGTACATGGTTTTGTCTCATAGGCCAAGTTTGGCATTTCGAAGACGTTAATCTCTCTCTCTCTCTCTCTCTCTCTCTCTCTCTCTCTCTCTCTCTCTCTCTCTCTCTCTCTCTCTCTCTCTCTCTCTCTCTCTCTCTCTCTCTCTCTCTCTCTCTCTCTCTCTCTCTCTCTCTCTCTCTCTCTCTCTCTCTCTCTCTCTCTCTCTCTCTCTCTCTCTCTCTCTCTCTCTCTCTCTCTCTCTCTCTCTCTCTCTCTCTCTCTCTCTCTCTCTCTCTCTCTCTCTCTCTCTCTCTCTCTCTCTCTCTCTCTCTCTCTCTCTCTCTCTCTCTCTCCTCTCTCCTCTCTCTCTCTCTCCTCCTCTCCTCCCCTCCCTCCCTCCCTTCCACCCCCCCCCCCTCTTCCCCCCCCCCCCCCCCCTCCTTTTACCCCCCCTTCCCCCCCCTCTAATTTCCAGAAAAGGATTATTAGTACCTTTATTTTGATGTTCTTGAAGTTGAGAGCCTTGCCAGCACTGACAATAATGATCGGCTCAGCAATCGGAACAGATGATATTTTAGTGTCATCAATATCCAACACCATGGTGTTTCCACATCCATCATAGGTGAACACGTCAATACCCGGATAATCTACAATGAGTCTTTTCTTTGTTGAGAACGTCATCACTGTTGCTTCCTGCTTAAAATGTGCAGTTGTTAATCTTAAATGCTGTTGCAAACCCAATGGATCATGCTCAGGGTCCAACTCCTTATCCTTGTGTGTCACTGCAGCTAAAGAAGGAACAAAGAACTTGCTCACAGAGATGATAAAATCAAGAACCACCAAAATTCGTGGACGCTGTATTCTAATTATGAAAGCCTGAGAATCCAACTTGAGCTTTGTATCCATCACAAGCATTGGAGGTTGTGTGTTTGCAGCTCTGAGTTCAGTACTCAACATATTATATAGTACATCACTCTCCGCATCAGCCATGGAACCCAACATGAGGCGCATTTCTGGTTTTGTGTTAGGACGAAGATCAAGGAGGCACAATCTTGGTAGGGTCAAAAGCACTGTGATTTCTTGCAAAGAAGTGCTTCGATAGTTCAACCACAATCCCTCCATCTGCAATTTTACTTAGGCTAATCAGGGAAAACAAATCATTTACATAAACCATGATAATTAATACATGTGTGATAAATCCCCCAAAGTCTCTCTATCCCAGTAATAACCATACTCATTTTCTTTCAACTGAAGTGCTAGATATGAACATAAGCTCTTTCTGCAGACAGCACGGATATACAGAGAAAGAAACATTTTCAGTTTAGTGGCATAATGATCATAAAAGTAATTGTGTGATTTGATGAGTACCGAACTAGACTAGAATTTAAAGATTGAAATGTCTAAGCGAATAACTTTACATTTAAATATTGTATTATAACTCAAGCAACCTTACTCTTCCTTTGTGTGTGTGTGTGTGTGTGTGTGTGTGTGTGTGTGTGTGCGCGCGCGTGTGTGTGTGTGTGTAGGTGTGTGCCCATGCGTGTTTGTGTGTGTGCATGTGTGTGTGTGTGTGAGTAGAGAGAGAGAGAGTGTGTGTGTGTGTGTGCGTGTGTGTGTGCGTGTGTGTGTGCGCGCGTCGTGTGTGTGTGTGTGTGTGTGTGTGTGTGTGTGTGTGTGTGTGTGTGTGTGTGTGTGCGCGCGCGCGCGCGCGCACGTGTGCGTTCGCATGCATGTGTGCGTGCGTGTGTGTGTGCGCGCGTGTGCAGAGCAGCATGTGACCAAATTGTTTGTTTGCTGCATGGCAGCAAATGTGAGCTTACCTCCATTCGAGCCAAAGCAACCTCCCTCTCAAACCCATTTTGCAGCTCTAGTACAACGTTCTGAATTTCTACATTCACACGTGCAGTTGTCCAGGTCCTATTTTCCCTCGATGTTTTTGTTTCTTCACATTGAGTGTCCTCTCTGAGTCCTGAAATTACTTGCGTACGACCAATATCCTCTGTATACGATCCAATATCTCTAAAATCTGGAGGTAAATCTGGCATTTCAGCAATGTTCGACGCAGCGCAGCCAGTAATAACAAGATACTCCCGATCCGAAAGAATCCCTTTGAGTGATTTGAACTGCATAAAACCACAGACATCAAATTTGTAGTTCCTTGGTGATAATTTACATGCTTACTTACAAGATCCTATTTACTAGCAAAACATGACAACAGGTGCACAGAAAATAAGTTTCGCTATTATAATATTTACCTGTCAACCATCGAACTACTAAAAAATATGCTAGTGTTAAAGGGTTTGCCATACTAAGACTTTTGGTGATGAAACTTCATGGTGGCTATCTGATTTTCTTTTAGCCCATCAAATAACAGAATCATAACCCTACACACAATTGTCTTATAACCAACAGGTGATAAAACATCAAAATAATATGTTAATTCCTATTATTGTAGCAAAAATATATACAAGATAGGCCAAGAACCATTCTATCATTCAATTGAAATTCTCTTGCTGTGTCGTTTGAGAAGTTTCTAACTTCACAGCTCTGCAACAGTAAGTAATTCATACACTCGAGATTACATTTCTATCAAAGTACAAAGACCTTTTAACGACTCTTTTGTTTCAAAATAACCATATCTTCATAAACATTATAAACAAGAATAAATTAAAAACTATAAACTATAAATGTCTATCAGAACATTGGAAGTTGTTCCATATATCTGAGATCTTTACTTCCCGCACATCTGCAAATTTTATAATCATCACACTTGACTATGAACCTCGTAATTTAGCACACAAAAGGGTTTCTCTCTCCGTGTGCATGTGTGCGTGCGTGCGTGCGTGCGTGCGTGCGTGAGTGCGTGCGTGCGTGAGTGCGTGCGTGCGTGCGTGCGTGAGTGCGTGCGTGCATGAGTGCATGCGTGCGTGCATGAGTGCATGCGTGTGTATATATACACACACACACACATTCCGTGCTCCAGGACTTCCTTGCTTTCACACCGCATGCTCTTGATTCCCATATGGCTGCTACCTGTGAGAAGAGTACCACTGACGAAGAAGTTTTCATGGCCATTTGGTCTCTTAAGAATGTAAATGGATGGTCTTACAAATGAACTTGTGATCGCTTTATGGCCTTCCCTTAAAACTCTGGTTCTTGATGTTTGCAATGAGATATAGAGAGATCAAAAAATGCCTTATTCATTCAAATTAGGTAAGATTAAATGTATCCCCAAGTTGGATGTACTGAAACAGATGAGAGATTGGAGACCGATTACTGTGATGAGCATTATTTATAAAATACTTGCCAAGATCTTCGCTTTGAGACTTAAGCTAATTATGCACAAGATAGTTCATCCTTCCCAGGTTGGATATATTCATCGAAGATCGATCTTTGATGACATCTTCTTCACACGAATCTTGATGTAGCATGTTGTCTCATCCAATCAGGAAGCACTGGGTATAGAAATTAACTTTGAAAACACCTTTGATCAAATTCGGTGGGATTTCATTGCCATTGTGCTCAGAAAACTTGGCTTTGGAAACAAATTTTGTCACCTGATTTATATCTAAGCCGAGGATAGTGCATCTCGTGTGGAGATAAATGGAAGGCTTTCGGATCCCTTTCCTATTGGTCCGACAGGGTTGTCCACAGAGTCCCTTCTTTTATGCTTTGGCGTCCTCACCAATGTTCTACTTGTTGGAGGCTAAAGCGAATTCTCATTGTATTCACGGTATTTCGATTTTTGGAAATCAGCAAATCGCACTTGGTTTCGCTGATGATACTTTAATTTTTGCAAAATCGGATCAAGATAATATTCAAAATGTTGCTACCTCTTTGAAGCTTTTCTCCCCTGCATCTGCTTTGCATATCAATATGAGAAAATCAGCACTTATTGATATCTCTACACAGCACTTTCATTCCTTAAACTCGGAAGGGCCTAAAATTAAGAAAGGTATTGTATTTCCACATCTTGGATACCCTCTTGGCGTAAATGTTTCTACAAAAGATAGAATTGAATGGGTATTGAGTAGAATTAGATGCAAAATGGATATGTGGCATGCTGCACAGTGGCCATTACATGCTCGCATGAGAATTGTGCAATCTTTCCTCCAACCCTATGTTATGTATAACCTATTGTTACTTGATTGGAGGAAGTGCCATTTCCGTATATTCGAATGCCTACTGAAGGATTTCTTGTGGAATAAAACGCATAATCGAGCATTGGTACTCTCTGCATGGAAATATGTATTCCAGCCCAAAAAAAGAGAAGGCATTGATTGATATGCTATATAGTCTTGTGGTTGACTACCATGAGCTTGTAGTTGCACTTTCCTTTGAGGGTGAATTTGGGGTTTACCTGGATTCATTTCCGTATATATGATTGTCGTATTAGCGGACATGCAGTTTTTACCTGTGGATTCCTCGTCCGAGTTGCGAACAGTTGTTAGGTGTGTATACCCTATCAACTATGCTTTTTTTGTAATTTTTCCTACGTTTTGATTGCATTTGGTGCTAGGCTTCATTATCGCTGAGTTTGCCCATCACTTTCGAAAGTGATAGAAACTCACTTCGAAGAGCTTCTTGTGAGTTCATGCTCGTGGTGTGTGTGCATTGTGGGGGCTGTGTGTTAGCATGTATTCATTCTGAGCTCTATACCCACTATTGGGCACTGAGGACGTTAGTG
>CM035414.1:138204607-138217107 GCA_020310875.1 Ceratopteris richardii
TATCTATATATCAAGTTTCATCATCATTGGATCATTAGATCTCAAGATATGAATGATAGAAGTTGACTCTATCTGCAATTCACCTTGCTCCTAAAAATGTCCGAGTGACCCCCGGACTTGTTGAACTCATTGCTCTCTGTATGGTTCAGCTAAATTCATCAAATAACTTCCTTTAGTTAGCTAAACACTTCAATTAGATATGTGCAAAAGCTCTCTTGTCAATTCATACCAGGTTGTGAGCTTTGAACATTTTTTCATGACCTTCAATTCCCAAAATATAAGGTTTTCTCAACACTTGTGAAGAAGAAGTCATCTCTATTGATGCAAACATTTGGCAATGATGTTCCAAAGGGCTTTGTGACTATCTATGCTTATTTGAGCAGCTAAAGAAGTATGATTACACCCTCTTTCATAATATATAGGAAAGTTAGTCCATATGTCATGTCATGCAATGGCCACAAACGACTCAAGCAAGTCCCCCCAAAGTAGAATGAATTCCTTATCAATTCATCCACGCGTTGTAAGGCTGCAAGTAACTCTTCTTCAATGGATTTATTCTCCAAATCTAGTAGCATTCTGGCTGCTCAAATCCATTACATACGGAAGTATATCTTCTGGTCCAACAGGATCAAAATCCACAAACGAATAACCCATGATATTGGAAAAGTACATCCATCATATCCATCGAGTCTGTATAATCTGATACTGCTTGGCCATCCTTTTCCAAGCAGGTTTTAGTAATTTTTTTTTCTAATTTCTTAATCTTCTAAAAGATTCTTTGGAACAAGAAGAGTAAAGAATAGGTGCCACCTTTCTTAAAAGCTTTGTCCTTTGCTTGCAAGGTTTATAGAGAATATATGTGGAGGATCTATCTACATATGCAATATTCATTATGGAACATGTTCTTCATCAGAAGGCCTTCCCTTTCAGCTTAACTACGATACTTCGCCCTTCTATGTCAGATATCATATTTTTCTCTTCACATCTTTGCAAAGTATTTTTCACATGTTCAGATAACATCTTCCATTTTACGATGAAATTACTCCCAGTGCAGTTAGATTCCTATACTTTGGAACCGAATATAAGGAATATTAAAATAATTCTTGACTTGTTCATCTGGACAAGATTTCCAGCCTCCTGGCAGTAAATCCAACGTACCTGCCTGTATTTACTAGGGAATACAAGGATTAAGAATACAATTCTTGACTTGTTCATCTAAGCAAGATTTCCAGGATCCAACCTGTAAATCAAACGTATTTCTTGTGATCCTTCAATAATGTAAAAGGCTCAACAATAAGGTTACTGATGTTGACTGCTTCTCTAATACCTCCATCACATGTAAGTACACAATTCAGAGATCCCTTTCAATCATATACAGCTGCAAGATAGGATTGTTTTCAATATGCACAAAAACAGACAAAAATATCTTGTTTTGACATTGAACTAGTACTTAAATCAAGACACTTCTGATTTCATCAATTAGCAAGGAAAAATGACTATAGCAGAGACATATGACATCATAATTTTCATACCAATTGGCTATGAAGATGAGCACACAGAGACCATGCAAATTTATTATCAGAATCACTTTGAAAATACAGAAATCACCTGAACATCAACTTGAACCATGGGTGTCCTTTTAAACAGGTCTCTAAGAGGGCGACAAACCCTTACAGAGATCCCTTGAGCATCTTGTATCATTGGCTTTCCTTCAATGCCGCCTACCCCCACCACAAGATTGATACCCGATATCTACTCATCCCAAAAGAGAGAATTTTCTTATTATCATCAACATTATGAACCCTAGCCCTAAATATGTTTAAAATAATAAAGACTCACTTCAGCTGAAAGCACATCAAGGTGCACGGCAGAATCATCGTACTTTGAACCCCCACACCATTCAAATGCATTCGATAACTTGAGATAGCCCATGTCTAGCCGCATGAAACTGTATATTTGATGCAAAATACAGAATTGGAATTTGATACCGTATTTATTACACAACATAATATACTGGAATTAAAATCATGCTATCAAAAATGGACAATATCCAAAAACAATTAGTGCTTACTCTTTACTATCAGAGCCCCCAGGCACTGTAATGATGGGAGACACCAAATGAACATCCAACTTTAAAGCTGGCAAACCATCGATATCAGATTGAGGCACAAGGACTTCTATTCCACCAACTTTGTCCACTACTCGTGTTAGAGATTGAGTGTGTGGTGCAGAAAGTGCTGCAAAATATGCAATAACCTGCAAAGAAATAAATGTATGTAGAACAGCCTATCAATCAAGCACCGGGCAAGCCATCGTGGATGAGCTCAATAGAATCGGTACCTCTTGTATAAATCTATATAGAAAGACAAGGTGTACAGAAGATAACTTTCCACTTAAACTGTAGTCATAGCCCTTGTAATCTTCTTCATCCACATTGAATGATTGAAATTCGAACTGCACCGAAGGTGATGAGACTCATGAACCAATATAGAAGCAGCCCCAGAGGAAAAAAAGACCAAGTTAAAGCCTTTCTGTCAATCCTCTCCAGCCGATAAGAAATATTTTACCTTGACAAGGGAACCAGAACTAGGATCACGTAAATCACAAATCCATGCCCAATGATGATTGGAGTCCAGAGTAAGGTCACGAATTCTAAGATTTCCAAGTGTGATATTTATACCAAATGTGCCTGGAAAAACCTGCAAACAACACAAAATCATGCAGCTCCACATTGCTATGGGATATCCAAGATGAGCCTGAAACAAGAAAGCATCATTTTTAGTGAGCCTACTCTGAGGTTCATGTGAAAACCCTCTTTGTCAAGCATAGCCAACTGTCTGCCATTCTCCAAATTCAGGAAGACACGAACACTATCCATACTCATTATCAGGTGAAAGACTGTCCTGGATTTCCCTTGACCAAGAAGACCTTTTACAATATCATTTTTGTTGGAAACTTCAGGAATTCTTCCTGCAACTTCATTGGTACTCTTAGGCCCAGACTGCTCTTCACCAATGGCACTAATTTCTGAGCCAAAATCAATCAGTGCAACAACAGTAGGCCTATTGCAGAAAAACTCCAAGGTGGCCATGGAAATGCTCATCTGCATCCAACAAATGCGTGGCATATTAAGCATAACCATTCCAAACAATAAACAAAAAACGAACAACATCAAGCTGGATAATAAGCAATGATTTGCCTTGACATCTGTGCCATCATAATTAGAGGATTCAAACTGCCTCATTTCAAATAGCATGGTAACAAAATTTCCTGTAGCTTCATTGACATTCAAGAACATTTTGTTAAGTATTGTTTCCCCAGGGGCAAGTTTAAGATCTTTGAGCCCAAATGCCTCAAAGTCTCCTTTTGAATATGCAATGTCTTGTCCTTCCATCTCTGTTTCTTCACCACATTTGTGGGTCAAACGACTTTCTGTTGACAAGTCTAGAGGCCCACCAAATTCATCCATTGCATCATCAAACGTATCTTCCTCATCTTGACCCACACTACTATATGAAGAGCTTCTGTTGATGATTGAGCGTGCTATGCATTGGCCATTACTGCCCACTGGATCCTTCAATCTATCTTCGATCCTCAAGTAGCGAAGATAGGTGGAGATAATTGAATCATACTGCTGTTGCAACACATTTACCTAAACCAAATAAAGGTCCAAAAAACTTAAACCACAAGAGAGCCTTTGAATAATATGAAGAAAAACAAAAGCAAGTCACTGGTAATATACCTCCCCCCCACCTGCTCGCAAGCTTAGAAGGAGAAACTCCTCTTTCGTTATCAAATCTTCATTCACCTGTCAAATTGTGAACTCATAAAACTTTCATAAAAACCAGAGGGGGCTCATTCGAGTGAGTTAAGCTAGTTTTCACTTCAAAATTTGTTTGATTTACATGTCAGATAAGGGGCATGCTGTAGGCATCCTCTATGAACATCTCAATGACTTCTGCGGGTATTGGAATAAGCTCTACAGGGATAGTCCTCCATGCATAAATCAACCATGGAGGCACTCAAACAGTCAAGAAGCAAAAGCCCAGTTGATGCAGACGATTAAGTGACCATAGATATCACTTTTACATGACTTATCCAGCATAGCCAATCATGACTCACAATATAAAAACAGTGCAACTATAATGCATCATGCATGACTTATCCATCACAAAGTCAAAATTTGTTACCATTGCCAGCTCATTTCAGACACTTATAAATTCATGACATGATTAAGCACCCACTCAATAAAAATTGAAGTAGTCAGAAGATTCCCAACGATAATACAACATAAACATCATTAAGCCGTTCCAAAACAAACAGATAAGAAACTGAAAGCCAGCATTGCCAATAATGACTCACAATATTAAAACAAAAACTGACAGCAAAAGACAGAAAGGCATACCGTTGCATACAAAGAGAGTTGCAATTCATGCAAGCCCCCAGAGACAAACAGAACTGGCTGATCCAGAAAATCACCTGCCTTAGCTTTAATATCTTTGGATGTGCCCTCTTCAGGTATAAGCATAGATAGAGGAGACTGCATTTAGTACCAGTATTAAAATAAACAGCATGCCCTGAAAACACAATTTCATAGACTAAAATCACGATTGATAATACTTACAGACAACCTGGAAACAGTTGCCATTAAAGCAGTCTGCCACCCATCTCTGCTCTCTAAATCTGTCAGCTTTATTATAATACTGCTTGATGCTTCGAGACACTACAGAGAATCAAAGGTTCAGCCATTACTTGTCCCAGATTATCCACAGCACACATCAGAGATGCAGAATATAGCATTGTAATATTGAGTATACACTCAAAGCACTGCATATTAAGCACAAAAATCATGCACATCTATATTCGAGGAAACACCGAAATTTAAGGGTAAATCACCTTTTTCTCCATTTCCAGATATAGATTACGTTTTCAATCATGCCGGAAACGGCATTAGATTGCCGGCCTCAGACAATAATCAGGTGTAAGTTACTACTGAGTCTCATACACCTCACATAACTTTGACTAAATTATATCAACATAGGTAGCTCAACTCTCTCTCTCCCCCCCTTTTCCCGCTCCCTCCCCCCTCCCTCTCCCTTCCCCCCTTTTCCTTCCCTTCTCTCTCTCTCTCTCTCTCTCTCTCTCTCTCTCTCTCTCTCTCTCTCTCTCTCTCTCTCTCTCTCTCTCTCTCTCTCTCTCTCTCTCTCTCTCTCTCTCTCTCTCTCTCTCTCTCTCTCTCTCTCTCTCTCTCTCTCTCTCTCTCTCATGGTTTTTGTCTCATAGGCCAAGTTTGGCCTCCAGAAGACATTAATATGACTCTCTCTCTCTCTCTCTCTCTCTCATCTCTCTCTCTCTCTCTCTCTCTCTCTCTCTCTCTCTCTCTCTCTCTCTCTCTCTCTCTCTCTCTCTCTCTCTCTCTCTCTCTCTCTCTCTCTCTCTCTCTCTCTCTCTCTCTCTCTCTCTCTCTCTCTCTCTCTCTCTCTCTCTCTCTCTCTCTCTCTCTCTCTCTCTCTCTCTCTCTCTCCCCCCCCCCCCTCGCTCTCTCTCTCTCTCCCTCTCCCCCTCGCTCTCTCTCTCTCTCCCTCTCCCCCTCGCTCTCCCCCTCCCCCTCCCCCTCCCCCTCCCCCTCCCCCTCCCCCTCCCTCCCTCCCCCTCCCCCCCCCCCCTCCCTCCCTCCCTCCCTCCCTCCCTCCCTCCCTCCCTCCCTCCCTCCCTCCCTCCCTCCCTCCCTCCCTCCCTCCCTCCCTCCCTCCCTCTCTCTCTCTCTCTCTCTCTCTCTCTCTCTCTCTCTCTCTCTCTCTCTCTCTCTCTCTCTCTCTCTCTCTCTCTCTCTCTCTCTCTCTCTCTCTCTCTCTCTCTCTCTCTCTCTCTCTCTCTCTCTGCTCGGCGCTGCCCTCCTCCGCGCTGCCCGACCACCCCCTGCTCGGCGCTGCCCTCCCCCATCTCGCGCTGCCTGGCCCCCTCTACCCCGCGCGGCCCTTCCCCGGGACTGCCTCACTCCGCTCTGCTCTCACCCTGACGTCCCCTGCCAGCCACTACGCCTGCTCGACCAAGCCCGCCGCCCGCTCTCTGTCCCCGCTCCCGCAACCACTGCGCCACTTGACCGCCGAACGCGTCCCCCGCTCCCGCCACAATTGTAAGCACCCCCGCTCCAACCACAGCCGTAAGCCACTTACCCCCCTATCCTGATCGAAACCCTAATCAATATCATGCATCCATACGACTCAAGCCCTAACCTTAAAATGCCAAAAAACATAACCCTAACCCTAACCCTAGCCATGACCTAACCCTAACCCTAACCCTAACTTTGACCTTAAAACCCTAACCCTAACCTAAGCTAAAGTCCAACCCGAAAACTTGAAACCCCAATAATCTAAAAACTCTCTCTCTCTCTCTCTCTCTCTCTCTCTCTCTCTCTCTCTCTCTCTCTCTCTCTCTCTCTCTCTCTCTCTCTCTCTCTCTCTCTCTCTCTCTCTCTCTCTCTCTCTCTCTCTCTCTCTCTCTCTCTCTCTCTCCTCTCTCTCTCTCTCTCTCTCTCTCTCTCTCTCTCTCTCTCTCTCTCTCTCTCTCATGGCTCCCAAGCTGGAGGAACAGTTGGCCACCTTAGAGCATGCCCTCCGAGAGTTGATAGGAAAACACAAGAAAGAAGGAGATTTTGCACTGAACGGGGTTACCCGTAGAGTTGTCGCCCTCGAAGCCAAGGTGGCAACCTTGGAGAAGGAAAACGAATCCCTTCAGGAAGAGGTTCTCGCTACCCGCAAACAGCACTCACGGGACCTGGAGGAGTTGCACACTGCACTTACTGATATGAAAACAAAACTGGACAGCATGCACGAGGAGGGGGAGATCGCTCCACATCTAGAGGACATTCGGGTGACTATCAAGGAGTGTATGGAGGTGGTGCAGAACGAGCTTGAGACTAAGAAAGATGGATGGGTCGAGGTTGTCAAAAAGAACCTTCGACAGGAGGCAAAGAAGAACAACCACCATGAGGAGATCCACATAGTGCATACCACCATTGAGGAGGAGCGGATGCGACAGGCCCGCAGGCTCAATGTTCGCGTCTCCGGCCTCACAGAGACAGACGGATCACCAGAGAAGGACGGGCGTCGCTTGTGCACATTACTTGGATACTGCGCGGATGAGCCTCTCCCTTTCACCAGAGTATGGAGAGAAGGACGGGACACCACACGGAGCAGAGCACTTATCCTTCAGTTCTCAGATGAGGCCAGGAGGAGAGACTTTCTCAGACGACGGGCGGCACTACGCACTACACCGGGCACCCCCATCTATTTGGATGACGACCTCACACGGATGCAGGTAGAGCACAGACGAGCATGCATGCCACGTGTCCTCCAGGCAAGACGAGAGGGACATCGTGCCCTCTACAGAGACGGTCGGATCATCATTGATGGACGGCCCATTGACTAGGTATTCGCGGCCTATGAGACAGCACACCAGGAGGTGCACATTGCAGTCTCGAACTGCAATGGATCTTTATGGACACATCCAGGGGGCCTCGAGGAGGTGATGGAGGGCAGAGACATTATCTTCTTGACAGAGACACACGAGAGCCCGGGGAGGAGCCTACCGAGGATTGAGGGCTATATGTGGGAGTCAGCTCACCGCCGCCAGATAAGACAGCACACCACACGGGGATCAGCAGGAGTAGCCGTGCTCTATAGACAGTCGTTACAGCACAGGGTACAGGTGGTAGCCAGAGACCCAGAGGCACGTTTCATGTGGATACGCTTGCAGCTATCAGAGGAGAGAGCAGCGTACTTCGCCGTATGCTATATTGCACCCATTGGTTCACGCTTCACACATTCCCCTGAGTAGCTATCAGGAGGGGAGGGACCAGACACCACATCGCCATATGACTGCCTCTGTAACACGATTATGGAGTATACCGGGATGGGTGAAGTCTTCCTTGTAGGAGACTTCAATGCCCGCACTCAGAGCCACCAGTGTGATATCTACGACTTTGACGACCCTGAGATGCTTCGTACCATAGAGGACATGCCTACACTCAGAGCCTCAGCCGACACCGCCACACCCACCTTATATGGCCCACAATTACTCCAGATGGGAGCAGCACACCGTCTCGTTATATATAATGGGATGGAGAGCTAGCCCACCTCGCGCGGTCTCACCTGCATTCCACCCACGACACCACAGGGGGGCAGTGTGGTAGACTATGTTATCGGACCTCCGGAGGCGACACATCTCATCACCTCATTCACTATCCCACCCTTACCGATTGGAGCTGATCACGCATATCTTGCCCTATCCATTCGCGGCTCACCATGCATACCCCACCCCGTCACCCTACAGCCACGAGCCCGTACCACCATTCACTTTAGACATGAGCTAGCACATATCTATAGCTCCCATGTTCGAGAGCGCATCTACTCCCTTGATCCCTCTGCCTCCTTGGATACCCTCACCGCCCACTTCTCCTCGATCCTCCATACATCCGCTACTCTCATCTTCCCATACACCACCCACAGCACTGCACATCCGACACTGCACACCCAGAATAGATAGTACGATGAGGAGTGTAGGCGACTATACCGACATCTCAGAGCACAGAGTATCTTGGGATCCATCACAGAGAGGGAGGCACGACGACAGATGCGAGCCCTCACACACCGGAAGCGGCGAGCTTTCGAGGAGCGACAGGAGGCAGAGTTGATCGACCTTCTCATGAGTAGGGATTGTGCCACCGCGTGGAGGGCACTACGTGAGCCACGTCCACCTACACCCATAGAAGATCCTTCGACTTGGCACACCTACGCCCAGAGGTTATATGACGTCCCAGGACAGCCACCATTACCGATTCCTTCCACACCGCGTCCGGTGATATCCACCCTCTTCACAGCAGGCATGGTACGACAGGCCATCCATAGGCTACAGCATGGCCGTTCTGCAGACCACACGGGGCTACAGGGAGAGCACTTTATATACGCAGCAGATGTAGTTTCCCACTTGATCGCCCATCTCTTCAACCGTGCTTTGGTTGAGGGATTACCCGACTCATGGACTATGCATACCATTACGCCTATCCATAAGTCCGACGATATGATGGACCCAGGGAACTACAGGACTATTATGATAGGCCATATCCTGGCCAAGATCTATGGGGCAGTACTAGAGGTAGAGCTCAGTACACACACTGAGGCAGCGGGGATCAGAGCACCCGGCCAGGCAGGCTTCCGCCGCACTTTCTCCACCATCGACCACATCTTCGTGCTTCGTTGCTTGATTGAGAGCGCGAAGGCGAGGAAGCAGAGACTATACTGTTGCTTTGTGGATTTCCGCAAAGCCTTCGATATGGTCCCTCGAGAGAGACTACTACAGAGGCTCCAGGAGTTACAACTTCCATCAGACATGCTATGGGCCATCCACGCTTTGTATGCACGAGTCACAGGCAGGGTACGCTGCCCCGGCGGTCTATCAGACAGCCTTGTTAGCACCATTGGTGTGAAACAAGGTTGCCCTCTCTCACCCACTCTCTTCGGTCTCTACATCGACGAGATCACGGAGTATATACAGCGAGCAGGAGGGCGAGCAGGAGACCTCGGAGGTACGCCAGTACATATCCTATTATATGATGATGACATTGTCCTGCTCTCAGAGTCACAGGAGGGGTTGCAGTCACATTTACAGGCGCTCGATACCTTTTGCATGGAGAGAGGACTCACAGTGAACCTTGGCAAGACCAAGGTCATGATCTTCCATACCTCCAGGACAGTACGCCATCGCGCTTCTTTCACAGCAGCTGGAGGACAGATAGAGGTAGTGGACTCCTACGTCTACCTAGGTATCACCTTCTCGGGGAGCACAGGGGTATTCTCCATGGCACAGGCTGCGAGAGATAGATTGACGCGAGGTTATGCGGCACTTGCAGGATTGAAGAGACGCTGCTTTCAGACACATTTTCAGGAGCCCCGGACTAAGGGGTGGCTCTTTGACACTAGTGACACCCGCATTGATGTACGCAGAAGCAGTATGGGCACCAGGGATCACAGAGGCGATGTGGACGCAGATTGAGAGGCCCCAGATCACCATGATATCACGCTTGCTGCGCAGCAAGCCCTCCGTTCCACATGACATTATACGAGCTGAGCTTGGCACACCACCGATGCTAGTGGAGGCCCTCTTCTAGTTGGTGACCTTTATTCTGAGAGTCAGAGAGCTCCCCACTAGCCGACTCACCAGGCTTGCATTTGAGAGCTCTAGACATTTGGCAGAGACAGGGCATGAGAGAGTATGGTATGCACAGACTTACCGATGGTTAGCAGACCATGGCATGAGCATTACGGATCTCCCCCCTTTTCAGTATGACCTCTCTTCCCCCCACATTACCCTCTCTCGTTCGGAGAGGAATAGGATCATCCGTCAGGACCTACTACATATACACGTCAGGGAGACATGGATAGCACCACGGGGGCCTCTTCCCACAAAGAGGCAACACTACAGAGCACTTCCTGACTGCGACAGCGGATGGTTTCATTCATAGACCACGATACATAGATACATATATGGCACCAGCTGAGAGAGTGGCCATTGGGCAGCTCAGAGTATCATCACACCAGCTTGAGATTGAGATTGGGCGAGCCACACATACCCCCAGGGATGAGCGATTATGCAGGATATGTAGAGAGGAGGTGGAGGACGAGGAGCACTACACATGTAGATGCCAGGCATATGAGGACATCAGAGACCGCTACCCACAGCTCTTCAGGGGGCCTAGAGAGATCAGGGCTTTATTGGGGACAGAGGACCAACGCCCTCTAGGTCGTTTCCTAGTGGAGCTCAAGCACCGTCGCGCATCAGTCCTCCAGCAGTAGATGGAGATACACTTGACCCCCCCCCCTCAGACTTATATTACAGATTTTTTCAGACCCACATACACTCGAGGGCCCAGCTCGATGCGGGGTGTCACATTACACAGAGCAGAGGAGCTTACACGACAGCGTCGACGACTGAGACCCCTTGTCCGGAGAGCTCGTCCACATCAGAGAGAGATTCAGGCGATTCACGCATGCCATGACATGGAGATACAGAGACGTCAGCAACGCACCCCTATCGATTTGGACGCCCAGAGCATTTTGAGGATCGCCATGATGCCTTACCCACCGATGCATTATATCCTACACCCACTCCAGGCATTTAGGGGGTTGTGATACCATCGAGCCTCCCCTCCCTATGCATATCATATTTGTATCTCACCCATTGAGCATATAGAGTGCATACCCATAGCACCCCACACCCTTGATACCAGCTACTATCCCTCCTTTTATACCCGTTTGCAGTACTCACACTTTATTTTCGTTTTGGATCACAGTGGATTGGATCATACTGATGTATATGTTTTGTCTCATAGGCCGATTTTGGCCTCTAATAGACGTTAAAAAGTCTCTCTCTCTCTCTCTCTCTCTCTCTCTCCTCTCTCTCTCTCTCTCTCTCTCTCTCTCTCTCTCTCTCTCTCTCTCTCTCTCTCTCTCTCTCTCTCTCTCTCTCTCTCTCTCTCTCTCTCTCTCTCTCTCTCTCTCTCTCTCTCTCTCTCTCTCTCTCTCTCTCTCTCTCTCTCTCTCTCTCTCTCTCTCTCTCTCTCTCTCTCTCTCTCTCTCTCTCTCTCTCTCTCTCGTTATATATAACGGGATGAATCGGTGGCCAGGTTCAGGCGGATTTACTTGCTTCCCTCACGGGGGAGGTGAGAGCACAGTAGACTACATTTTGGGTACTACCTCTGGAGCTTCACTCATCCCTTCACTTAGTATTGGACGACGCCCACTCGGTGCTGACCACACATTTATTACATTCACACACTCATCTCCGATTCCATTAGACCCTCCCTCACCCACTGAGATACATACCACGATACACTTCACACACGAGCTCTCACACGTTTATGCACACCATTTACACACCCGCCTACTCTCCCTCGATCCATTCTCACCTTTGGACACACTTACATCACATATCACCTCCATCCTACAGGACTCAGCTCTCCGCAGCTTCCCACACCGCACACATATGCACCCTCCACGCACAGGATCCATGCCCCAGAACCGTTGGTATGATGCAGACTGTCGTGAGCTGCGGAAGCACCTACGGATTTTAGAGCAGAGAGGAGATATTACACACACACAGGCTCAGCGTCGCATGCAGAGCCTTACTCGCCGCAAACGGCGAGATTGGGAGGAGAGACAATATTGGGATATTTACCATTTGCTGATGAGTCGAGACAGTGTAGTGGCATGGCGACATTTGAGAGAGAGGAGACAGCAGACACCTATCCGAGACCCGAGCACTTGGCATAGCTATGCACGGAGCCTATACGAGATCCCAGACCAGCCTCCCATTCCCAGACCGCAGAGCCCACGTCCTACTACCTCTGACTTCTTCACACCCACTATGGTGGGACGCGCTATTGCCCGGCTGCAGCATGGCAGGCCCCATGATCATTTCGGTTTACAGGCAGAGCACCTCAT
>CM035414.1:138222107-138224607 GCA_020310875.1 Ceratopteris richardii
CTCCAATGCTGGATGACGGAACCTCCAAAATCTGCTTCCCATTGAGACTGCCCTCAGACAAAAAAAAAAACACACATGGACACAGCACAAGTAACCCATCCATCAAAAAATTGTCCATCAATTTGAGCATTGAACTCGCAATAAATGATCCATAAGGATCCATATACACAAGTTACAAACGACATTAGGCAAAGAATCAGAGCAACATTCCCCTAGGGTCTACCTGCAACAGCGCTGATATGATCGACTGTTGGCAGCCTCCAGAATATAAAAATATGACCCTGATAAGACACACCAACAAGGCTGCCATTCTGCTACAGCATTACCCAGACCCTGTTGAGAAAAAGGGTGCTTAGCTATTTTGCATATTATCAACCACAAATCAAAACTATCATTTACAAAATCTAAAAATATAAGCACACCTTCCACACAAGAACCATGCCACTGCCTTCATAATCAGCAGGATACCATGATGCTTTTATGTGAGACAGATCAGATGAATCCAACTTGTTTGATGTGCATGAAGGATCAAGACCTTCGATCAACTGTAAAAGACTTCGATATCTTCCAGGTGAAAAATGTAAGCCAAGACGAGGGACTTGAAGTGCAATGTGTGTTGATGGATAAGCTGGGTCTGGTATACGTAACTACATAGTACATTCAATAAGCCAAAGTAAGATGCTATCCCAGGAAGCAAACAAAAATGTTTCTATCATTGGTGCTATGAAAGCAAAAAGAAGCAGTGGCTTGTGCTGAGAGAACAAAACCTGTTCAAACAGCAGATACATGCGACACCGATCTATAACAGGTAAAATTATTGGAGATCTGCTGCACATGCTAGAGACATGATTCAGGCTCACTTCAATACCATCTTTTGAAAGCAGCTCTTGAATCGATTCCCATTCGCATGTTCCACTCACAAGATATGCAGCTATATCATTCCCAGATATGTAAAACCGAGAGTAGATATTTTCTAATGCTTGTTTATTTGTAGCCAACTTATACTCTTTTTCTTTCTGTAAAAGACAGTCCATTGCATCAACCTACCTGTTATGTCCCAAACCAAATCAAACAAGACACAAACAAAAATACAAAAAGCAACAGACGTTATCTGAGTCCAAAGTAAAATGGCCCAAGTCCAGGACCAATTGTGATCTCTGATCTCTGTAGAGTTCTGAATTTCCAGCAGGTATCCTGACTTTTGGAGCATCAAGATCAAGATGGATTGAAAACCTGAATTATCAACCAGAACTTCTGTTTAATAAAAATTGCATAATGCCATCTCACAGCACTATCCCATGCAACTATCTATATAAAAGGACAAAAAGGGTATGATTGGGTGCTCCCTCTGTGTGTGTGTGTGTGTGTGTGTGTGTGTGTGTGTGTGTGTGTACGCGCGCGTGCACGCACGCACCCACAAGTGAGTGTATGTGTGCGCACGCAGCCGTGCCTCTGTGCAGACATGCGTAGGCGAATGTGCACCTGCATGTGCACATATTGCATATGCATATGCACATGAGAGTGAGCAAGAGAGAGAGAGAGAGAGAGAGTGTGTGTGTGTGTGTGTCTGTGTGTGTGTGTGTGTGCGCGCCCGCATGCGCATGTGAGTGAGAGAGAGAGAGGGGAGGGAAAGAAGAAAAAAAAGCAGGGGAAAGAGGAGAGAGGGGGGAGGAGAAGGGGGGGGGGAGAGAGAAAGAAAGAAAGAAAGAAAGAAAGAAAGAAAGAAAGAAAGAAAGAAAGACGTTTAACATCTATTAGAGGCCAAAATTGGCCTATGAGAGAGAGAGAGAGATGGGGGGGAAGGGGAAAAGGCAGCCGAGGCACGGGGATTTTTTTTGGCCCCCAGCCCCCCGGGGGGGGGGGGGGGGGGGGCGAAGGGGAGAAGGAGGGGAGCGGGGGGGGGGGGAGAGAGAGAAAGAAAGAAAGAAAGAAAGAGAGAGAGAGAGAGAGAGAGAGAGAGAGAGAGAGAGAGTCATATTAACGTCTACCAAAAGGCCAACTGTGGTCATCTCTGTGTATCAATGAAAAGAAAAGTACTCACTACAGAAAAGAACTATGTAGGCTGAAAACAGCAAGATGATGGTGTACATAGCAATGATGGACTAGTGGGGATAACAACTGTGGTCATCTCTGTGTATCAATGAAAAGAAAAGTACTCACTACAGAAAAGAACTATGTAGGCTGAAAACAGCAAGATGATGGTGTACATAGCAATGATGGACTAGTGGGGATAAAGTAGTTGTGCGTGGGGGAGTGTGGCTCTGACTCTGCAGATAATGGCCACCTACTACATGGGAACATATGCGGGAGTGAATATGTATACCCTAACTGGTACAAATCGGTGGAGGAGGGTGGAGGATATGGTACATCGGTGGTGGACTCAACATCTCCTGCAAGCGGGCGACCCAAGTGGTGGTGTTGCACCGATGCTCCATCGTGTGGTCGTGGGCTATCCTAATGGGAGAGATGTCCTCATGATGGAGTCGTGGTCATCGGTACC